>BLBF01019934.1:0-33545 GCA_015471245.1 Laticauda colubrina | reverse complement strand
CAAAGTAAATTCTTCTTCTGGGACCATGATCCCTGGCCTACTTGAGTATCATTATCATTATCATTATCATTATCACAACTACCTTGACCTGTCACTTTAATATACCTATTAAGGTCAGCAAGGGCACTGTATCTGTTTTGCTGGGACACAGCAAAAGGTTTGCTTTTATGGTCCACAGCTCTCACCCTGCTAGATTCCACGGTTGTCCATATTGCCCTTTTGTTGTAGGATCTTTGTGGTAGTGGTCGCTGGTAGCATGGCAGCTCAATAGATGGCTGGATTGGGCACCTAATTCTGCTTGGAGAGCACAGATTAGAGATTCTAAAGAGGTAATCTGTCCATGTAGACTGGTAATTTTTTTCACAAAGAGGACAGTATCCAAGTTTGAAAAGAGTACTGTGAAAGACAGCTGTAAAACAAATATTACACTGAACTAAGCTGGCCATTTTGTAATAAAATAAAATCACAATCTCAAGCGCACTTACCCTAAATGTCTTATTGGTAATCTTGTTTTATAGTTCTATGATATGGCTGCTATCTTTCTCCTTTCTTTCTTTTTTAATTTTTATTCTATAAAAAGAAAAAATACAAAAATCTCATTTCCATTAACAATTATTGTGTCATTGTTTATACATGTTTCTTATTTTGTGACTATACATTATTTTTATCCTGATCCTTCACCCATTCGTACCATCTATCCCATGTTGCATAGTATTCTCAATCCTCTTTGCCTTTCAGTTCCATAGTGTATTTATCTAGTTCAGCACAATCCATTATTTTTTGAATCAAAACTTCATCTCGTGGTATTTTATCACTCTTCCAATTTTGTTCCAATGTGATTCTTGCTGCAGTTATAATGTGTACAATAAGGTATCTTTTATCTTTACTCAAATTCTCTTTGATCATACCTAATAAAAACGTTTCAGGTTCCAAATTCAATTTATATTTTATAATCTCAAAAAGCCATCTCTGTATTTTCTTCCAGTATTTTTTGACCTCAATACATTGTCACCACATATGGAAAAACATTCCTTTCTTTTGTTTGCACTTCCAGCATTCTGGTTTCAAGGTTGGATACATTTTCGCCAGTCGTGCCGGCACTAAGTGCCATCTACAAAACATTTTATATTGATTTTCTTTGAATGCCGTTGACAAAGTCAGCTTCCAGTTCTTGGTCCAAGTCTTTTCCCACTCACCCAAATTTATATTATGACCCACATTTCTTGCCCAGGCAATCATTGGTCCCTTAACAATTTCCTCCTCTAGTTCTACCTCTAGTAAATAATTATATGTTCGTGTTATAAATTTTATATCCTTGCCTGTCAAGATTTGATCCAATTTCTGTAAATCTTTATCTATCCCTAGCTCCTTTACATCTTTCTTAAATTTAGTTTGAATTTGCAAATATACCCACCAGTCTAATATTATCCCTTGTTCTTTTACTTTATCCAGTGTTTTTAATTCCCCCTGTTCATCTTCCAATTCTTTATATCTAATCATTTTTTTAGTGTCCCTTGTTTTTGGATATAATATAGCTTCCATAGGTGAGATCCAGTTTGGTCTTTTCAAATAATGCTTTTTTTGTTTTCTCCCATGTTTGTAAAAGTGAGTCCATTAGCAAATGTCTATGGAAATAGGAGTGGATCATATTCTTTTTATCTCATAGAAAGACATGCCACCCAACTTGGAGGTCATGACCTTCTATCGCCAAAATTCTTCTATTTTTTTAAGTTTACCCACTCCTTAACCCATAGTAAAATTGCTGCTTGATAATATGTTTTCCATTTTGGGAGTACATGGCTGCCTCTGGTTCTACTATCTTGTAAAGTTTTCAATTTTATTCATGCATTTTTCCCCATCCATATAAATTTCATTACAGTCCTATCTAATTCCTGAAAAAAATTCTTATCCAATTTTATAGGTATTGTTTGAAAATAGTATAATAGTTTCAGTAGTATGTTCATTTTTATGGCCGCTATTCGGCCCAATAGTGATAATTGTAATTTTCCTCAATTGGCCATATCTTTTTTTATCTGTGAAAGTAATTTCATATAACTATCCTCTTTTATGGAAGAGCATCTTCCTGTTAACCAAATTTCCAGATACTTAAGTTTTTTGACATTTTGTAGTCCCAATTTCCTTTCCAATTGTTTTTTTTTTTTACTTTCTATCAAGTTTTTGGTTATTACTTTTGTTTTATCTTTATATTCTTCTTTTTTGCTCTTCAGTCCAATTATCTCCTTTCTTTGTCTAATCTGATTTAAAAGCACCTCGATGGTCAAGATAAAAAGCAGAGGCAACACTGAACATCCCTGCCGAACACCTTTCATAATCTCCCCATTTATAATTACCCTAGCTTTTTGGTTCAAATAAATTGTGCCAATCATTTTCTTGAATTTTGATCCAAATCCCATATTTTCGACCTGCTGGATCAAGAACTGCCAGTTGAGATTATTGAAGGCCTTCTGAGCATCCAAGAAAATCAACGTTGCTTGCTTTCCCGGGTGGGCCTCACAGTATTCTCGTACGTTTAATACTATCCTTATATTGTTCCTTATCTGTCTAGAAGGTAGGAAACCGTTCTGGTCAATATGAATAAATTCATTTCATATAAATTTTAGTCTTTATGACATTATTGTTGCGAATATTTTATAGTCTGCGTTCAGGAGTGAGATTGGTCTATAATTTTTAATCTCTTTGTGATCTAAATCTTCTTTAGGAATTAGTGAGATATTCGCTTCTCTCCATGAATTGGGTAATTTAGCAAAGTCTAATACCTCATTGTACACATCTAACATCACCGGTTCAAGACATTCATAAATTCATCTATACAGTTCCGCTAGAAGACCATCCGGCCCTGGTGTCTTATTATCTTTCTGCCTTTCAACCACCCTTTTCACTTCCATCACTGTTATTTCTTTATTTAATATCTCTTTCTGTTCCTCTCTAATTTCTGGGAGACCTTTCCTTTTAAAATATTGTTCTATATTCTCAGAGTTTATTCCATCCTCCCTATATAGTTGTTCAAAATATTTTTGTATTATTTTTTCTCAGTTATTCAGTATTCTAATTTTCCATCATCATCCTCCAATTCTTGTATCAACCTTCTTTTTCTTTTTAATTTATTGGAATTAGAAATTCCAAATTAGAAATTTTCTAATTTCTTAATTTATGGGCTAACCACCTCCCTGGTTTATTTGCATGTTTGAAAAAATTCTGTTTTGACCTTTTCACCTCTTTAACTCTCTCTTCCTGATTTATAATGTTCAATTTATGCCTAGTAAGAATCATCTTCCTCCTCAATTTTTCATCTTGTGGGGTTTTTTTTTAATATAAATTTTATATAGATTTTCACAAAAAAAAAACACCATAATACAAATAAAACATCTTTTTTTGAGACTAGCGTGATCACAGGTTGTCAGTTCTTCATACAGGCAGAAACTCAATTTCATCTTTGTGTTCTATTCCATGTCTTATTCACTGGTTAACATTTTCTACATAGTTTTTCCCCTCCTTTGATTTTCTCAACTTTATCTTTAATTATCTCATATCTCAATTCAAATCATTATATTTGGACTTTTTTCTCTCCTGTTTCAATTTCATATTATCTTTTCTTATTAAACAAATTTTCTGTGTAGTTACTAATTGGAGTATGACATCTTTATATCTTTTGATTTTGTCCATTCAATTCTTATTTAAACTTCAATTTATACCTTTAAGATTTTATAGCATTCAATATAATACATAACTTCCAATCAAATTCTGGTACATTCTTAAAATGCACACTATATCCTTAAAAAATTATATGTAAATAAAACACTCATTCCATTCCAATTCAATTCGATCATTAATTTTCATTAAAGTCTTAATATCTTTTTCTTTTCAATTGAATATCATACTTCCTTGTGAACACTTATGAACTTTCCATAATTTTTTTTCATATTTCTCTTCACTTATATTTTTATAAATCATTAATAATAATAAAAATGTTCTCATTCTTTCCTAATTTCATTCTCTCATTCACTTTCTTTCATTTATTTATTAACTATATTACAATAAATATTTTATCCATCATTTTAGTCATCATATTTTCTAAAAATTATTTCTATTTCTAATATCACAATACTATCTTATGTACCACTGCAGAATCTCTTTTCAATTAAATTTTCACCCATTATCTCCAAACAGGCTTACACTTTCAATCCTTGTACCTTTTCTCTGTTTCTCTGTATCTTGTTTCTGTCTTTTATAACTTCTTTTCCTTTCCTTCTTCCCCTTTCTTCTCCCTCCTCCTTTCCTCTCTACTTCTAATTCTCTCTTCTGTGATCCCCTCTTCTGTTTCTTTCTAATATTGTACTTATTTTTCAAACTATTCTTCTTTTTGTTGTTGTTTTTTCAAATCTTAGACTTTTCACTCTTTCCCCGCTTTCGTTCCCCCCCCACATAACACTACTTGATCATTAAAGATAGCTTCTTTGTCCAGATCTTCTAGTTGTATCAGCGTTTCTTGTTGTTTCTCATAATTCCAAATCTCCATTTCTAAGAGTTGAAATGCGAAGCCAAAATAACTTATTGTGCATCTTCTTTGTACTTTTTAAATTTCATCTTCAGTTCTTCTAAAAGTGGTACCATTTTGAACACTTTTAAACAACCACCTGATTGATTTTAGTCATTTAAATGCAATAGACAAAAATCCAAAAATCACCAAATAATCCAAATAATACAAAGCTGTTTCTTCTTTCTTCTTTTTTCCACTTTCTCTTTCTGGGGTTCTATTATTTTGTTACAAAGTTTCAGTTGAAGTGTATCTTTTAGGAATCTTGTTCAGGTTTCACTGCAAATTCCTTTTAAGTCCCTGTCACACTGCAGCAACGGATGGAAAGAGGATGTAAAACGGAGAAAAACACTTACCATTTGTTGGTTAACATGATGCTTCCGTTCTGTACTCACTGCCTCCATTTTGCTTCCTCTCTATCTGTCCAGCATCCGTCTATTGACATTTCATCCGCTCAAAAGGTTTGAGCTGCTCAAAACTTTTGAGCGGAAAATGTATCCAACGCGTCTGTTCTGCATCCGCTCGGCATACGGGGGACATCCGTTCTGCATCCGTTGTTATCCGTTACGCATCTGCATTATCCGCTAGGCATCCACTGTGCATCCGCTGTGCATCTGCACAACTCGAATCTGCTCCAGCGGTAAATGGACTCAGGGAGGAAGCAGAACGGATGCGGAAAGGACGCGCAGCGTTAGTAGCACGGACGGAGAAAGGATGAAAGTGGATGCAGCTCGCAAACAAAGCATTTAAAATGGAAAAAACGTTCGCAGAGGGGACCTATCTCAGATATTTAGGATGTCTAGAGGATGCCTAGAGGATGCAAAAGGATGCTTTCATTCTGCATCCGCTTTCCATCCACTCTGCATCCTCCCCCCGTCCGTTCCTTTTGAGAGCAGATAACAATGGATGGAACATTTTTCTCGTCTGCTGTGTCCTTTTTACAAACGTTTTGCATCCGTTGGGCATTGTGACAGGGCCTTTAGTTCCAGGCAGGATCCTCCAAGATCCTGCCCTTTTATTCTTTTTCTCTCTCTTCCTGCTTTTAAAAGTGTTTAAATATCCAAAAAGCTTTATTATCTCTTTGACATTTTATTTTCAGCTTAAAAGCCTAATAATGTCAAGGTAGATTTTTGTCAATTTCTTAATTAAGTCTCTTAGTTATCAGTATGAGGAAGGGAGGAAGAAAAAAAAAAAACCAAATCCTTTCCCTTCCCTCTCTCCTTCACCGCTTCAAAATCTTCTTTGGGAACAATGTTATTTTTATACTTTAAATTCCAGGGTACCTTACATTATTGCTTTTTCAGTTTAACCTGGTCAGCCAAAACTTTCTCTTCTTATCTTCCTCCTGCACTTTCTTTTCCAGTTGAGTTCTTCTTTGAGTTGGCTATTTCTGACCACTACTACAACCGACTTCGGGAAAGGGAGTTGTGGCCAGCTGGGGAGAAAAGATATGGCTCTCCTCGACCCTGCTGGAAGTCTGCCCCCTCTTCACCACCTCTACGGGGTGGCTCATCCCCCAAACCAGCTGGCTCAGGGCACTCAGGCTGCAAGCACAGATCGAAACTGTGCACAATCATAGATTTTGGTCCGTCGCCGAAGAGGCTCAAACCAGAAGTCTCCAACAACTACCACTTCTGAATGGAGATTTTATAGTATCCTTCCCCTGCCATGCCCACCAAGCCATGCTCACAGAACTGGTAGCAAAAATTTTTGAATCTCACCACTGATTCAATGTCTATAGTCCAGACTCCAGAGCATAAATATACTTGTGTTTAACAGAGTTTAAAAGGACTTTGGTGGTCTTCTAGTCCAAGCCCCTGCTGAGGCAGGAAAATGGAGGAATCCAAATTCTGAGCTGAGGTCCTGAGAAAGGTGTCAGAATAACAGAATAACACTAAGAAGGGACCTTGGGGAGAACCATATACCATTTCAGAGAAATGGCTGTCCAGTCTTTTCTTTAAAACCTCCAGTGTTGGAACACCTAGAACTTCTTGTGGCAAGCAGAAGTTCACTGGTTAATTGTTCTCACTGTCAAGAAGTTTTTCCTTAGACTTAGTTTGCTTCTCTCTTTGTTCAATTTCTATCCATTGCTTCTTGTTTGCCTTCTGGTACTTTGGAAAATGCATTGCCCCCCATCTTTCTGGCAGTCCCTTAAAAGCCTGTTGCTGATGACACTCTTGAACAAAGCATGTGGGCTATTTCCTCCTTTCAGTGGTCCATGAAAGTACATTGATAGTATGTTGATAATAGTTAAAAAAAAGGTGAATAACATTTTTACAGAACTATAGATAAGTTGAGGCTGGGTGTGACAAGGAATGGCTGGGAAGGGAGGAGCCAAGTGAGGCACCCCTTGATGTGAGTGACATTGAGTTGGTCATGCCCACCCAGTCACATGACCACCAAGCCACCCCTACCGAGGCATGTGACTACCAAGCCATGCCCAGCCAGCAAGCCACACCTACCAGTCACATGACCACAAAGCCACACCCACAAATTAAGCCAGGCCCACAGTACCAATTGTTAAGAAATGCGAACCCCTTTATGGATAGCTACTATTGAAGCTTTTTCTTATCCAATAATATATAAAAAGGAACAAACAGTTAGATATGGTGAGATATTGAATGAAAAGAGTGAACTTAAATCTATGCAAGCATTTGAAGAACAAGGTATAAAAATAAATTGGTTTTCATATTTGCAAATACAATCTAGATTTGATAAAGATATTAAATTTGAAGGCATTTATGATAAGTTGACTGACTTAGATAAAATCTTGATAGGTGCTGATGAAAATGGAATGAAAAAACTTTATGGACATTTACTAGAATTTAAATTGCAGGAGGAACAAGCTATAGAAGTGATGATTGCTTGTGGGAAAACTTTTGGATATGGGATTGATTTAGAGAAATTACAGAAATTATGGTCCCAAAATTATAAAATGACAATGTCAACTGCTTATAAAGAAAATTTGTATTAGATGTTTTACAGGTGGCATTTGTCCCCAATGAGAATTGCGAGACTGTTTAACAACACATCGGATAAATGTTGGAAATGTCATCAGATACCTGGTCCATATTACCATATGTGGTGGATGTGCTCAGACACAAAAAGATATTGAACTAAAATACACACATGGTTGGAAAAAAATGATAAAAGAACATATAGACTTTAAGCCAGATATATTTTTATTAGGAATTATACCAGAAATGTACAATAAAGAAATGAAATATTTGCTTGTAAATGTTTTAACAGCAGCTAAGATTGTATTTGCTAAGAATTGGAAAAATGAACAAATACCTGTGCAGGAGGAAGTTATTAAGGAAATTATGGACTGTGCTGAAATGAGTAAATTGACATTTGAAATCAGAGAACAAGAAGATAAACAATTTTACATGATATGGGATTTGTTTTATCCATGGTTGGATAAAAAGACATGGTAATGTAATAGACTAGGAAATCTTGTAACAGAAATTTAATAGATTGATATAAAATATAATACAGGTATATATAACCACTGGATGAAAGTACAATATAAATTTCATAATAAAATCTAGAATATCTCGTATAAAATGATGGAATAAATAGTTTAGTCATGAATGATTAATAACTGATAAATATATAAGCATATGTTAGTTTGACAATGTGAGAATTTATATAAATTGTGAGTAATGACTATGAAAGAATAGTACAAAAGATTTGTTACCAACTGACACTCTGTATGTATATAAAATGGAAGGTGAGTTTATGTTTTTATGTTTTGTTTGTATATGTTTGTCTTTTTAAAAAAAGAAATGTGAATCCCATCCCTGACTCTGTTTTAATAACAGTCAAATCCTTTGCTGGGGGTGGAAAGGTTGGTTTGTTGATTGTGTTTTTCCTCTCTTTCATACCAATTTGATTCTCAGGTTGAAAGATGAGTTCTTTTGCCCTTCTTTACTAACCATAAGAAGAATGGCTCTCAGGCTTTCTCTCTGAGCAAGTGGTTTCAAATACAGCTTAGTCTTTAAATTAGTTTTATTAATGACAATGCAGCAGTTTTGATAGATAATGTTTATGTGCGTGAGGAAATTGCATATGTATATCAGGTGTGGGGAAGGTGGATGAATTTGAAAAATGTTTTTATTCATGTTAAGTAATTTCCTGTATATTACTACTGTGTGCACAAAGTCAAAACAATTGTCTTCCCTCACCTTATAATTCACAGCTGCTTCATACATTATCACAAAAAATGTTTTCTATCTATCTACCTCTCTTTCTGTCCCATCTTTCTTTCTGTCCTATCTTTGTGTTCTATCTTTATTCTGTCCATCTATTCTATTTTCTACTAATGAAGTGGGTTTTCATTCATTAATTATTAGGCTTCCTGCTGCTAATACTGAGAAAAAGGCATGGATGTTTTCTTGTTTATTTCAAATTATATTTGGAACATATGCTCAAGAACAGAACAATGTGTCATATAATTTTATGTCTTTCATCTAAAGAAAGCACACAAAAATGAAACACATGACAATGAGATCCATTTGTTTCATTAATTTTAGACACAAAAGTAATGGAAATTCAGGGAGACATTCCAAGTGAAATCCATTCCTTTCCATTAATTTGCCATTGATTTTTTTCATTTGCTTCAATGGGAGGTCAGTAGAAATAGCATTTATATCCAGAAAAGTTACAGGCTTGGCAGAAGGCTGAGAATTCGGCCTTAATAAGTATGTCTTTTAAAAATGTCTTTAGATTAATTACCCTTTTCCTGACCAAAAATTCAGAAGTTATCAATCTTTATAAGGGTGTGGTGAAACTACTACAGTGAAGTTGCAGGCCACAAAATCCTGTATGGATTTTGTTTCAGTTTTTATTTATTTATTCCTGTATCATCAAGAAAAGTTCACTCAATTGTCTGTAGGCTAAACCTTTAGATATCTGACTTCTTTTAACCATAGATTCCATAACCTGGTTTCTGGTTTACTCATCAACTTGATAGCTCTCCACTGAAGGCACTTCAGTTTCCTAATATCCTTTTAGATTCCATAGTATCACCAAAAATGAACACATTGCAAATAAGGTCTGACCACAGAAGAGTTAAAGTGGAACAATAATGTCTTGCCATTGGTTCTATGCTCCTGTCAATATAGTTCACAATTTTTGAATAATGTTCCCTGTAAAGATCACCATATGCTAAATTGTTATTTGAATTCAACAAGTCCATAATAGGCAACTGGTCAGAAAACATGTTTTAAATCACATATCCTTCACATTTCTGTTCATTTAAAAAAATTCTAACAATGGACAATTTATGGCCACATTTCTTAACATCTTTCCAGGAATGATAATACACCAGTTGAGAATGTCCTTTGTGACTTTTTGAAGGGAAAAAAAAACCCCTTGTTCAATCATTTCAGCTCATAGATATTCTTAATTGAGACTGATAGTGCTCTTGACAGCTACTGAAACTGTAATTTCAGGCTGCCTGCAAGTATTAGTCAGTGTGAACCAGAAAATATTTAGTTCATATTTCCAATTCTAGATGATAAAAATCTGTTCTCTGAGATAGATAATCAAATGAAGAATGCCTTTGAGTTCATCATCCCTTAAACAACCAATATCTATAAGTTTAAACTGAATTACAGAAGGTTTTATTGTTCCAAGATCGTTTGGAAGAAACTATTCTCAAAGAAATAAAACATAAGAACATCCACAGTATGGATATGCAAATAAAATAATAAATGTAGAGTGGAGAACTTGGTCTTTGAAGATAAGAACTTGAAAATTATTGGAACTGTTCTATATAAATATAGTAGACTCCAAATAACTCATTCTGATTGGTTACTAAAAACTAATGGAACCAATCCATTGGTTCAAAAGGAACCAATCCTCGAAGCCGCACAAAGGCGGCTAAATCAAATGAATGTCATTGGCTACAAGCCGGCAGACAGAAAAGTATAAAAGGGTTGTCGCGGCTTGAGCCAATGTTCCATTTTGCAACTGCATTTGAAATAAAGACTTTGTTGTTGGAACCCGGTCTACCTCGTGTTTTCCGGACGGAACACTGGTGACGAGGATGGGATCGTCCTAAACGCGAGACTGAGCACGTGGTGACAGACGAGCCAGACAAAGAGAAATGGCCGGAAACAATGCGCCACCCGCACCCTTCAACCCCAATGAAGAAGATTGGGAATCTTACGTAGACCGTTTCCAGATGTACCTAGAGAGCAATGAGATGGAGGAAATCTCAGATCAGTGAAAAAGAGCTGTTTTCTTGACACACTGTGGGCCCGCGATTTTTAAAATGGCCAAGGTTTTGGCAAAGCTCCGAGATGTCAAACAATTGACGTGGACCAAGCTACAAAGAACATTAAAGGCCCATTATGCACCAGTGGTGTCAAATCTAATAAAGTGGCATGAGTTTTATTGGAGAGACCAGAAAGAAGGCGAAACCATCGCTGATTTTGTAGCTGCCCTATGCCAAATAGGGGGAGCGTGAGAGTTTCTCAACTTAGATGAAGCGATGCGGGATCGAGCGATATTGGGGTTAAGAGACTCAACTATACAGAGCAAGCTACTGAACAAACCCAACATATCAGTAGCCGAAGCTATTACAGAAGCCTCGGCTGCCGAAGCTGCCAAAAAATCGGCAGATAAGATGAAACAAATGAATGCAAGCAACAATGAAATAAGCCCGGCCAGAGGAAAAAAAACAATCTCCCACAACCATTCATTATGAAGAACTTGAGGAGACGTCTGAATCCGGGGAGGAAGACGACGAAATCCACTGCCTATATGCTAACAAGAAAGGGTGCGAAAATAGAAATCAGCGGGAATGTGCTGGCTGCGGGGGAAACCATCCCCGAGCCGACTGCAGATTCCTTGATGCCATTTGCAAAACATGCAAGAAAAGGGGGCATATCGAGAAAGTCTGCAGAAACAAAAAGAATTACAGCCCAAAGAGACGAAATGACTCCCCAGCAAAGCCTGAGCCAAGACTCTCTAAGAGAAAGTGGCAGCAAAACAGGCAAGCCACTAACCGGGAGAAAGCATACCAAACTTTCACTATCGGAAGCGCTCAGACGGAAAGCAGGAAGAAAGTAAAAATAGTTGTAAAAATCGAAGAAAGCCCCTGCAAAATGGAAGTTGATTCTGGATCATTCCTATTCATGGTGTCATGGGATATCCTCAAAAAACTAATCCCAGATATCAAAATTAAAGAACTCCAGAGACAAAAACTAACCCTCAAAGATTATCAGGGAAACCGAATTCCTGTAATCGGCCTGGGACATTTTCGAGTCGCTTACAGTCAACATGTCGCAGTACTACCATTAACGATAGTCGACCGAGATCGACCAAGCCTCCTGGGTATCGAATGGTTCGCATCATTGGGCATCGGGATGACCGGAGTAGACCAGGTGGCTGCAACTGACTGGGAAGATCTGATTCAAGAATTCCAGGACGTCTTCGATGGCTCCCTAGGCAGGTATCGGGGGACCCCCATTTCTTTTAGTCAAGACCCACAGATAACCCCTAAAAGGCTAAAGGCTAGATGGGTTCCTTTTGCTTTAAAAGCAAAAATAGAGGAACAACTAAATAAATTAACAGATCAAGGGGTTTTAGAACCGGTCGACCACACTAGATGGGAAACACCAATTGTGACACCAATTAAGCCAGACGGGTCGGTTCGAATCTGTGGCGACTACAAGGCTACCCTGAACCACGCGCTGCAACAGAGCGCGTACCCGGTGCCGGTTGTGCAACACCTACTGCACTCTCTTGGGGGAGGAAAAGTTTTCGCTAAACTAGACCTAGCACAAGCGTACCAACAGCTCCCAGTAGACCCCTTAACGGCAGAAGCACAAACAATAGTGACTCACAAAGGGGCATTCAAATGTAACAGACTCCAATTTGGAGTAAGCGTAGCCCGAGGCGTTTTCCAGAGCCTCATGGAACGCCTGTTAAATGGCATAAAAGGGGTTGTGCCATACTTTGACGACATCCTAATTTCAGCCAAAGATGCAACACAGCTTAAAAAAAGACTCAAAGAGGTCCTAAATAAATTCAGAGAATCTGGCCTTAAAGTAAAGAAAGAAAAGTGCTGCCTAATGACTGATCGCATCGAGTTTTTAGGATATTTAATTGATGGAGAGGGCATACACCCCACCAAAAAAAAAGTCAGAGCTATAAAAGACGCACCAGAACCAAGGAATAAAACTGAGCTGCAGGCATTTTTGGGACTTATAAACTTTTATAATGTGTTCCTACCCCAAAAAGCCACAATAGCGGAACCATTGCATCGATTACTGGACAAGAAAACAATTTGGACATGGGGGCTTAGAGAAAAAAAAGCTTTCCAAGGAATAAAAGACTTATTAACATCAAACACCATTCTTATCCAGTTTAGCAACACACTGCCATTGACGGTGACCTGCGACGCCTCGCCATTCGGAGTCGGTGCCATCCTGAGCCACCAATTGCCTGATGGGAGAGAGGCACCCGTCGCATACTATTCAAAGACCCTGTCCAAAACCGAGCGTAATTACAGTCAGTTGGACAGAGAAGCTCTAGCAATTGTCGCCGGAGTGAAATGCTTCCACGAGTACCTATATGGAAGAACTTTTCAAATCGTAACAGACCACAAACCGCTACTAAGAATTTTGGTGGGAAACAAGCCCACACCAAATATTCTGTCCCCACGACTGACTAGATGGTCAGAGTTCCTAGCAGCCTATTCCTATACTCTGACACATCGCCCAGGGAAACAAATTTCCCATGCAGACGCTTTGAGCAGAGCACCATTGCCATCCACAGAGGAAGACCCGGCACCAACGATGCCAGCATTGCAATAGAGACTTGCCCCGATCTACCCATATCTGCGAATGATGTCGCCAGAGCCACCACAAAAGACCCATTGATTGCCCGCGTAGTTAACTGGGTAGGTAAAGGCTGGCTGGAAAACCAAAAAACTGAGAACTTTAAACCTTTCTGGACCAGACAAACCGAACTCTCAATCCAAAAAGGTTGTTTATTGTGGGGTGATCGGGTAATTATTCCTAACAAATTACAAGCCAAGGTACTGAGTATGCTTCATGAAGGCCACCCGGGAATAGTTAAAATGAAAAGCCTTGCTAGAAACTATGTCTGGTGGCCGGGTATAGATAGGGACATCGAATACTGGGTAAACTCATGCAATAAATGCCAAAGAATCAGGCTGTCCCCACCAAAAGCACCCATAAGAGACTGGGAAACCCCAGGAGGCCCCTGGTCACGATTCCACCTCGATTTTGCGGGTCCTACCAAGGGGCATACATTCCTGATTGTCATGGATGCATACTCTAATTGGCTGGAGGTAAAAATTATGGAATCAACGACAACAGCAACCATTATAAAAACAACTCGACAAACTATTTGCAACCCATGGCCTACCGGACATCCTAGTGTCTGACAACGGGCCACAATTAACCAGTCTGCAATTCGAGCAATACCTAGCCTCCCTAGGTATAAGACTTGCCCTAACCGCGCCGGCCCACCCGGCTGCAAATGGTAGGGCAGAGAGAATGGTCAGGTTTACCAAGGAGGGTTTAGAAAAAATGGACACTGGGGATGTCCAACATAAAATAAATCGATTACTCACTCTCCAACATATCACACCCAGTACTACAACCAACAAAACCCCAGCAGAATTACTGATGGGAAGGAAACTAAGGTCGCATCTAGACAGATTGCACCCAAATTTCACACCAGAAACCCCCCCCCCCCCGACTCCTCCACTCGATTCAGGACCTTTGCAATAGGCGACTTAGTTTATGCAAAAAGTTTTACTGGGGACCCATTATGGCTACCCAGACAAATTACACAAATAACAGGCCCCAAATCCTACCAACTAACGGTAGACGATGACAGGGAATGGAAGCGGCACATAGACCAGCTTCGCTCCCGAAACATAGAACGAAATGCAAACACACAACCATACATAGAAAAACACGACTAAATTCAAACCAAGGAGGGGGGGAAATGCGAGAAATCAATAAAGAACCGTTTAAATTAAACTCCGAAAATAATAACAATAAAAAAGAGCAAATAAAAGACTCACTGTTTGAAGAAAGTTGAGAGAAGAGTCCATCCGAAGGGGCCAGCCAGGCCAGCGCGACCTGCCTGGAGGAAACGGGAGGGAGCGGCAAAACCGCCGGCCTAAGAAACTCAGGCGGCAGTAAAATGTCTGACTCACCCTTCCAGATGGTTCCAGGGAGAAGGACTGAAGACACAGCAACCCCATCTGAACCGGTCGAAGTCTCCAACAATAATGAATCGCGCAATTCCAGTCGAGTCAAGAGAAGCCCCACCTACCCGCGTGACTACGTCACCACATAGGACTAAACTAAGAGGGGAGGGGTGTTCTGTATAAATATAGTAGACTCCAAATAACTCATTCTGATTGGTTACTAAAAACTAATGGGGATTGGTTCAAAAGGAACCAATCCTCGAAGCCGCACAAAGGCAGCTAAATCAAATGAATGTCATTGGCTACAAGCCGGCAGACAGAAAAGTATAAAAGGGTTGTCGCGGCTTGAGCCAATGTTCCGTTTTGCAACTGTACTTGAAATAAAGACTTTGTTGTTGGAACCCAGTCTACCTCGCGTTTTCCGGACGGAACAGGAACAATGTAGGGTTCTTTATTGGCCAAGTGTGATTGAACACACAAGGAATTTGTCTTGGTGCAAATACTCTCAGTATACATAAAAGAAAGATACATTCATCAAGAATCATAAGGTACAACACTTAATGATAGTCATAGGGTACAATAAGCAATCAAATCATACTCGGAAACAGTCAATATAAATTGTAAGAATACAAGTGACAAAGTTACAGTCATACAGTCACAAGTGGGAGGGGATGGGTGATAAGGAATGATGAGAAGATTAACAGTAATAGTAGTGCAGACTTTGTAATAGTTGAACAATGTTGAGGGAATTATTTGAAAAACTGTTCTTGTTTTAGTTGTTCTGGTGTGCAGTGCTCTATAGTATTGTTTTGAGGGAAGGAGTTGAAACAGTTTATGTCCAGGATGTGAGGGGTCTGTAAATATTTTCACAATCCTCTTTTTGACTCGTGCAGTATACAGATCCTTGAATGAAGGCAGATTGGTAGTAATTGTTTTTTCTGCCGTCCTAATTGTCTTCTGAAGTCTGTGTCTGTCTTGTTGGGTTGCAGAACCAAACCAGACAGTTATAGAGGTGCAGATGATAGACTCAATAGTTCCTCTGTAGAACTGTATCAGCAACTTCTTGGGCAGTTTGAGCTTTCTGAGTTGGAGCAGAAAGAAGATTCTTTGTTATGCTTTTTTGATGATGTTTTTGATGTTAGGTGTCAATTTTAGGTCATGTGATATAGTAAAATGTAGAAATTTGAAGTTCTCTACTGTTAATACTATGTTGTCTAATATTGTAAGAGGTGGTAGTATAGGAGGGTTCCTTCTGAAGTATACCACCATTTCTACAGTTTTGAGTATGTTCAGTTCCAGATTGTTTCGGTTACACCATGAGGCAAGTTGTATAACCTCCTGTCTGTTTGTGGATTCATCGTTGTCTCGAATGACAGATAGCATGGTGATTTGAACAGTGGATTGAACTAGAGATATCTAATTTCCAATTGCCTTTTGGTTATAAAACTCACAGCGATTGGCTATTTTTGCCTGTCACCCTAACCTTATTTATGTTTGTTGTGAAAGTTACAAGAGAAACAAAAACCATGAAACAACTAAGGGACTCTCGCAGAATATATAGTAAATAGATTAAAATAAACTCTAAATAGAAATGAACTGACAAAAAGACAAAATACATATAACTGAAATAAATAATAAATTATCTCAGCATAACATAAAATAATTGTATTGGGTTTGACTTATAGGTATCTAGATCCCATCATGTTTCATTCTGAATGGAAGCGTAAAGTAAGCAAAAGCTATGACATAACTTCTGGAACACAGCCTGCTTAAAATGGCAGGCAGAAGATTTCTTAAATAATATTTGTGAAAAATGGTTTCCAGAAAATGGTAGCTAATTTTCCCTATCAAAACAGCAACCACAAATGAAATCATTATGCACAGAGATATATGCTGGTCAGTTTAAATAGCTTTTTAAAAAAAGAAATGGAGCAAAAAGGCACCATATTTTATTTTAGGAATAAGTAAATATGGTAAATGTGGACAGAAATATTTTAATGCAAAGCCCGTAAAGATATATGAAAGTTAAATCAATAAGTAACTAAAATGAATGTTTAGCCATTTCAATTATACATCTCCATCCCACCAACTGAAATGATTACAAGTAACAATTTGATTTCATGGCCATTCAAGAGAAAAAGGCAATGTCTGTCAAATACAAATGTACATTATGGGCATTTGTGTATATCAGTTGCATAATTGTGCAATTTATGGAATTGGAGTTTGAATCAAACAAATGTATCTGTAATATTTGAGATATTGCTATTATACACAGAACTTAATCAGAGGTCAGAACAAACATTATTTGAACTGGAGATTTCATTCAAACTATAATAAATTAAAAGGAGCAAGAGATTCTATGAAGCCCAGAAAAATGTATTATATTTTTTATAAATTATTAAAATTTATAAATTTTAATTTAATTTTTAATTATTTATTAATTTTAATTATTAATAATTAACAATAAATAAAATATATTGTATTACAGGTAGAAAAGTTAAAATCTAAAATGTACACATATAGAAAACAGCTTGGTTAAAATGCTCTTTTATCAGCTATTACATATCTCATGTTAAACCACTAAGAGAATAATTGCTCAGCTTAATGGGATAGATATCATATCAACTATTATGAGTAACTATTACTATGTTTATTCCATCCATGCAAATTCTTGTTTTGTATACTCGTAGAAAACTCATTTCCTGGCCATGACATAAAGTATGATTCTTTTTTTTCATTAGTTTTAATAAAAGCCTTCCTACAGAAGACAGAATTATCAACCAAAATAACCAAGCTCAGAGAGCACCAAGAATTCCACGATCATCAACTATCATCAGAACTGTAAAATCTCTGGAGTTTGCAGAAGTGTCAATTCCTTTTTTTTTCGATATGTCCTCCTCTTCCCTGAAAAAATGAAACCAAACATAATCAACATGGAAGCAAAACAATCTGCCCCAGTCAAAAAGACCAAAGCAGAATCCTCATAGGCATTTTTATTATTATTTTAAAATAATAATATTATTTTAAATTTAATTTTAAAAATTACAGAAGTGGGGGATAGAACAGAATAGTCCATTCAAGATAATGACAAATAATTCATATTGTCTTTAATTGAATAATTCTAATATTTTATGGAAATTCTATTTTTCTCACTGAATAACTAAAGGAAAGACAAATGGAAGGACTATTGGAAGAATGTTTTCTATGTTGAGAATCCAGAAGGCTGTGTAAGACTTGAAAAATTAGAATACCGTGCAAAAGTTAATATATTTCAGTAATGCAACTTAAAAGGTGAGACTAATATATGAGATAGACTCATTACATGCAAAGCAAGACAGTTCAAGATGTGATTGTCATAATTGTGATGATTATGGCTTACAGCTCATGAAAACCCCAAATTCACAATCTCAGAAAATTAGAAAATTACATGCAATCAATAAAACAAGGATTGTACATAGAACAATATCAGACCTCTGAAAAGTATAAGCATGCATATGTACTCAATACTTGGTTTGGGCCCCTTTTGCAGCAATTACTGCCTCAATGCAGCATGGCATGGAAGCTATCAGCCTGTGGCACTGTTGAGGTGTTATGGAAGACCAGGATGCTTCAATATCAGCCTTCAGCTCTTCTGCATTGTTCGGTCTCATGTCTCTCATCTTTCTCTTGGCAATGCCCGATAGATTCTCTATGGGGTTCAGGTCAAGCAAGTTTGCTGGCCAATCAAGCACAGTAATCCCATGGTCATTGAACCAGGTTTTGGTGCTTTGGGTTGTGTGGGCAGGTGCCATGTCCTGCTGGAAAATGAAGTCAGCATCCCCATAAAGCTCGTCTGTGGAAGGAAGCGTGAAGTGCTGCAAAATCTCCTGGTAGACGGCTGTGTTGATCCTGGACTTAATGAAGCACAGTGAACCAACACCAGCAGATGACATGGCTCCCCAAATTAACAGAGACTGTGGAAACTTCACACTGGACTTCAAACATCTTGCAGTGTGTGCCTTTCCATTCTTCTTCCGGACTCTGGGTCCTTGGTTTCTAAATGAGATGCAAAAGTTTGTCTCATCAGAAAAGAGGACTTTGGACCACTGAGCAACAGACCAGTTCTGTTTTTCTTTAGTCCAGGTAAGAAGCTTCTGATGTTGTTTGACAAGAGTGGTTTGACAAGAGGAATACGGCATTTGAAGCCCATGTCCAGGATCCATCTGTGTGTGGTGGCTCTTGATGCACTGACTCCAGCCTCCGTCCACTCCTTTGAAAGTCCCCAACACTTTTGAATGGCCTTTTTCTGACAATCCACTCCAGGCTGTGGTCATCCCTGCTGCTTGTGCACCTTTTTCTTCCACACTTTTCCCTTCCACATAACTTTCTATTAATGTGCTTTGATACAGCACTTTGGGAAAATCCAACTTCGTTTGCAATTACCTTTCGAGGCTTTCCCTCCTTATGGAGAGTGTCAGTGATGGTTTTCTGCACAACTGTCAAGTCAGCAGTCTTTCCCATGATTGTGATTCCTACTGAACCTAACTGAGAGACCATTTAAAGGCTCAGGAACCCTTTGCAGGTGTTATGGCTTCATTAGCTGATTAGAGTGGGACACTTTGAACCTAGAATATTGAACTTTTTCACAATATTCTAATTTTCTGAATTGTGGATTTCGGGTCTTCATGACTGTAATCCATAATCATCTCAATTATGACACATCAAGGCTTGAACTATCTTGCTTTGCATGTAAAGAGTCTATCTCATATATTAGGTTCATCTTTTAAGTTGCATTACGGAAGTAAATAAACTTTTGCACGGTATTCTAATTTTTTGAGTTTCACCTGTACACTTAGGATATGTTTCAGGCTGTAAACTAGTTAGAAGTGGATCTAGTTCTGGAACACTGAATCACTTTGATTTGACATTTGAAGAGGCAAGATTAATTTTACAGATAGTAAAAACAATAAAGCTCAAAGGTCACAAACAATGTACATTCATCATAATTCCTAAGCTAGTTGAGCAAACCCCTCTCACTGAAAGTTTACCTTTAATTCATTTCACCCAAAATATGTTCTCCTTATCCTGTATACATACTGTGAACATGTACAAAGTAATCCTTACCTTGTTCTGTGGACCATTACATTCACTAGATTCAGATGTTGGTTCTAGCTTAGTGCAATAGGGTAAAAAGAATTTTGAACAGCAAATGGGGTACAATCAACAGTTATTCAATGTGCCAGCGACCGCCTATCCCCTTCCACTGTCTTTCCTTAACTGCTATTCCAACTATCATTTTTCTAGCTGTCATGATAGAATATTCTGCTTTGGGAAACCACCTCAATAACAGCAGCAACAACTTTTTTCTTCCTCTTCCTCATCTTCTTCCTCATCTTCTTCCTTCTGTGCCTCCTCCTCCTCCTCCTCCTTTCTCTTCCTCCTCCTTTTCACATTGCAGTTGTACTGAAGATAAAGAAAATATATTGTGAGTTGGGTGGCCTATATGTTTGATTAAATATATAAATCCTGTTATCTTCAAGTTGGCTAAACTAGACAATTTAGAATGCTGTTCTTTTTAAATTAATCAGCTGTCAGTATCAGTTGATTGCAGTTTTCCCTTGAAATTGAGCACTTCTCATATATACAAACCTATTTTATGATTTAGAATAAGAAAATTTTGGAACAGGTGAGCACAACTGATTGCAATGAGTTATTTTGAAAATCTAGTACAGACTGCTAAGAACAATTATTTTCCTTTGCTGTAAAAGAGGATTTATGCAGTGCATCCAAATATCTTTAAAAGAAAAATGAGCTATATTCACGTACTTCCAAGGATTCCCTATAGATTTTTACAGCTCACACATATCTATTTACTGTGTGTGTGTGTGTGTGTGTGTGTGTGTGCGTGCGTGCGTGCGTGTGTGTGTGTGTGTGTTTATCTCTCTTTCTTAAGTCCTTGTCCCTGTAATTTACATTGTATCTTTTCCACTTCTTCCTCATATTTTTGCTTTTACAGGCAGGCTTGAACTTCAGACTGGCCCACTGAATAGCTGTTGACAATATTCGCTCCTATGTTCTTTATTCAAGCTTAAGGCCCTGTCACACTGCAAAAACGGATGCAAAGAGGAAGCAAAACGGAAAAAAAACCTTGCCATCCATTCCAAAACGCGAGGTACTCACTGCCTCCGTTTTGCTTCCTCTCTATCCGTCCAGCATCCGTTTATGGATGTTTCATCCGCTCAGAAAGTTTTGAGCTGCTCAAAACTTCTGAGCGGAAAATGTATCCAATTTGTCTGTTATGCATCCGCTAGGCATCCGCTAGGCATCCGTTATGCATCCGTTACGCATCCGCTATATCCGCTAGGCATCCGCTGTGCATCCGCGCAACTCCATCCGCCCGGACGCAGGGAGGAAGCAGAACGGACGTGCAACGGATGCAGAACGGATGCAGAACAGATGCAGCACAGAAACAAACCGTTTAAAATGGAAAAAACGTTTGCAGAGGGGACCTATCTCAGATGTTAAGGATGCCTAGAGGATGCCTAGAGGATGCCTAGAGGATGCCAAGAGGATGCCTAGAGGATGCAAAGGGACACATATACTGCCTATAAAAAGGGGGAGCAACTCACCTGCTTCACACTTTCAGACCAGCAGCCCTGCAGTGCAGACCTCTGCAGCCTTCATCTGCCTCTTCCTCTTCCTCTTCCTCTTCCACAGCAGCCAGTCATCTCCACATGGATTGCGACAAAATCCTTTTGGCAGCCAACATCCTTCTGCATCATTGCGAAACCATCAACAGTCTCTGTGAACTCTACTATGGCAAGAAAAGGAGGCACCCAAAAAAAGTCTGGGTCCAAAGATGGTTAGCCAGAAGAGCACAGTACCAACTGTATGACAAGCTGATGGTGGAGCTCAGGAGCGAAGACACTCGTGCATTCCAGAACTTCATGAATATGCCTCCAGCCATGTTTGACGAAGTTGTGCAGCGTCTGACACCCAGGTTGACCAAGACAAACACCAACTTCCCGCCCAGCCTGGAACTCAAGGTGGCACTCACTCTGCGCCACCTGGCCTCAGGGACCACCTAGAGGAGCATGCTGTACGGCTGGAGGGTGTCACCCAGCACCATCAGCTTTGTTGTCAGAGAAGTGGTGCAGGCCATCATCGAAGAATACAAGGAGGAGCTCCTCCAATGCCCCTCCACTGAAGAAGGATGGAAGAAAGTTGCAGAGCAGTGGTATCAGAAGTGGAACTTACCCCACACCGTTGGAGCCATCGATGGCAAGCACGTGGCCTGCAAGGTTCCAGCCAACTCTGGGTCCACTTATTTCAACACAAAGGGTTCTTCAGCATCATCCTCTTCGCCATGGTCGATGCTGACTACAAGTTCATGTTCATCGATGTTTCAGGCAACGGCTCATCTTCCGATGCCCAGGTATACAATGACAGTCACCTCAAGGAGGGGCTGGAACGCAACCTCATGGTGGGCTTCCCAGATCCAGAACCCCTGCCCAACGACACACAAGATGTGCCCTACTTCATCGTGGGGGATGACGCCTTCTCCCTCACAACCTACCTCATGAAGCCCTACACCTCCAAATACCTCACCCATGAAGAGAGGATCTTCAACTACAGGCTGTCCAGTGTAAGGCGAGTGGTGGAGAACACCTTTGGCATCCTGGCCGACAGGTTCCAGGTACTTCTCACCACCATGCAGCATCGCCCAAAGACCATGAGGAGGATCGTGGAAGCTTGCTGCATCCTGCACAATCTCAGGTGCACCCGCTACCCAGTCCTGCAGAACAGGCTCGCGGACCTCCAGCAAGGCAATCGGGACATGGAGCCTGGGGAATGGAGGCAAGGGCGAAACCTGATCGACACTGAGGATGTGCAAGGGCCCAACAGAGCCTCATGTGAGGCGAAGAAGCAGCGCAACCTTCTGAAAGACTGGTGCAACTCCCCAGCTGGAGCGGTGGAGTGGCAAGACAGGATGGTAGATGCTTAATTGATGCTTCCTTCAGCCTGTCTCATCACATGGATGAGATTGGGCCATGTATGTTTGGTTGGCCTACAATGAACAGGGCGTTTAAGAAAGAGTTGTGTTTATGTTGACATGTGTGGATCAATGCTTACATTGTAATTGATAAGGGCCATAGGTGTGGCACCTGGGAGGGTGGACCATACAGTCCCACTATGCTTGCACTGGAGATTTATCTATCCCTCAGCTATCTTAACCCATCCCAAAGTTATCCCTGCCCATCCCACAGCTATCTTAACCCAAAGTTATCCCTGCCCATCCCACAGCTATCTTAACCCATCCCAAAGTTATCCCTGCCCATCCCACAACTATCTTAACCCAAAGGTATCCCTGCCATCCCACAGCTATCTTAACCCAAAGGTATCCCTGCCCATCCCATAGGTATCTTAACCCATCCCAAAGGTATCCCTGCCCATCCCACAGCTATATTAACCCAAAGTTATCCCTGCCCATCCCACAGCTATTTTAACCCAAAGTTATCCCTGCTCATCCCATAGGTATCTTAACCCATCCCAAAAGTATCCCTGCCCATCCCACAGCTATCTTAACCCATCCCAAAGGTATCCTTGCTCCCACAAGCATGCAAAGGCTAAACCATTTCTAAAAGTTTCCACCCATACTTTATAGAAAAAAAATAATGAAGCAAGCGTATGAAACAAAGATAAACTTTATTAATAACAACCTGAAAAGTAAACATGAACCAAGTAGCGTGTCCAAATAAAGTCCAAAAATATACAGGCAGCCACTCTCTGGTACTCCACTCGGTCACTCGTAGGTGTGTGCCCAGTCTAATTTTTAGGGTGCAGGTGCTCTGGAGGTGGGTGCTGCTGCAGTGCTGGTCTGAGGTGCTGATGGAGTACCTGGCCCCGAGAGGACAACAGGGGATGGTGTGTTCAGAAAGGTGTCCGACAGCTGGCTCATCCCCGCGATGCTGAGAGGTCCTTCCTCCATGCCATGGGGTGTCAGCCCCAGTACCGAGGACAGATGTACTGAGGCCGGGCTTGGCTGTGGGGTGGAGGAAGGAGTAGTGTAGTGGGACTGCCTGCTGTGCAGCGAGCTAGGAGTGGCGTGGCTGGCATCGATGTTGTCAGTGGCATCATTGGCGTGGGTGGCATCGGTGGCATCAGCGGAGCAGCTGGCAACGGTGCCACCCAATGACTCTGCGCCTGGCCTGGGAAGGGCTGCTGCCTGTGCTGCTGGACCTCTGGGTAGCTGTAGCCCTGGTAGGTGAGGGGCTGTTGGAAGCCTTGGTATGGGAGGGACATCACCTGGGGTGGAGGAGCAGACCTGGACTGGGTGGAAGCAGGTGCCTCTGGGGCTGGAGGGTTGTTAAGCAGCGTGCAGATCCTCTCCTTCACCAGCTGGTACTGGGCATCCGGCATCTCCTTCAGGGTCTGGTTTAAATAAATGAGGAAGGGCTTGCGGGTGGAGCAGGAGGATTCGATGGGGACTAGCTGAGAGAGGAGACCCATGCTGGTGCGGATGGTGTCCCTGATCTCCACCAGGACCTTGTGGCTCTCACCCTCCTGCGGTCTGGCTCTCTGCCTTCCTGTGGAGGCGGCGGTGTGGGTGGATGGGACTTTGGCAGTGGTGGACTCGATGTTTCCTTTCTCCCACCGCACCAGGGATTCCGCCTCGCTCTCCACCAAGCTTTCAACACCTGCCAGGGGGTTCTCCGCCATGGCACACTCCACCGAAACCTGCCTGGAGACAGGGACTGACTCTCGGCTGGAAGAGGACTGGGTTGCAGCAGGCTGCCTGAGAGAGAGGGTAGACAGATGGGCTCCTGGTGCTGCTCGGTGGCGGATCTCACCCTCCAGGAAGCTGCACCTGGCCATGACATAGTTCTCTCTGTCCGTCAGCTTGACGGCGGCCTGGCCAGATTTTTTGCGGTGCAGCTTCCCGTACCAGGTGTGCATATGTTTCCACCAGCCGAGTAGCACCTCTGAAGTGTATCCCAGACTCTCCGCCTTCTCTCTCCAAGCAGCCTGCTTCCTTTTGGTGTCCCTGTACAGCCGGTGTCCCTTCCGCCACAGATAGTCCTTCTCTCTCAGCCACTCCAGCACCTCATCCTCGTGCACCTCCTCAATATAGTATTGCCTCCTCTCCCATTGATGTGTCTGCCTCTTCCTCCCTCTGGCAGGGCCATATGGGCCCTCATCAGAGGGACTTTGAGGTTGTAGGGTCTGCTCCTCCACACCAACAGTAGCAGCAGCAGAATCATCATCAGAAACATCACCAGCAGGATCATAATCAGAATCATCATCATCAGCAGCAGCAGCAGAATCACCAGCAGGATCAGAATCATCATCATCATCAGCAGCAGCAGCATAATCACTAGCAGGATTATAAGAAGCAGCAGCAGCAGCAGCAGGATCAGCAGTAGTAGCAGCAGCAGCAGGATCATCATCATCATCATCATCAGCAGCAGCAGCAGCAGCAGCAGCAAGACCAGGATGAGCAGCAGCCGAGTAAGCACCAGCAGCAGGACCAGCAAGACCAGGAGCACGAGCAGAATGAGCAGGACCAGCAAGACCAGGAGCACGAGCAGAACAAGCAGGACCAGCAAGACCAGGAGCACGAGCAGAACGAGCAGGACCAGCAAGACCAGGAACACGAGCAGAACGAGCAGGACCAGCAAGACCAGGAGCATGAGCAGAAGAAGCAGGACCAGCAGGACCAGCAGGACCAGGAGCAGCTTCAGCAGAGTGCACAGCAGCAGAAGCACCACCACCAGGAGCAGCTTCAGCAGAGTACGCAGCAGAAGCACCACTGCCAGGATCAGCTTCAGCAGAGTGCACAGCAGCAGAAGCACCACTGCCAGGAGCAGCCACAGCAGAAGCTCCAGCAAGAGAAGAGCGAGCCCAAGCAGCAGAAGCCCCAGCAGAAGCAGAGTCATGGACATGGGGCGGGAGGGTGGCCCTGTCCCTCTTGCCAGGGATGGCGGCAGGTTGCTGAGCCTTTTGCTTCTTCCCCATGGTTGTGGGATTGCTGGCTGGCAGGGAGGCTGGCAGGAAGCCTGGCACCAAGGCTGGCAGGAAGCCTGGCACCAAGGCTGGCAGGAAGCCTGGCAGGAAGCCTGGCAGGAAAGCAGGCACCAAGGCTGGCAGGCAGACTGGTTGGCAGGGAGGCTGGAAGGCAGGCTGGCAGCAATGCTGGCAGGGAGGCTGGAAGGCAGGCTGGCAAGGAGGCTGCTCAGGAGGCTGGAAGGCAGGCTGGCAGGGAGTCTGGCAGGGAGGCTGGAATGCAGGTTGCTAGCAAGGCTGGAACACAGGCTGGAAGGCAGGCTGGCAAGGAGGCTGCCCAAGAGGCTGGGAGGCAGGCTGGGAGGCAGGCTTGGAGGCAGGCTTGGAGGCAGGCATGCAGGCAGGGCAGGCAAGGAACTCGAAGTGTCCAGCAGCAGGTCTTCCCTCGGAATGCTGGCCACGTGCGAGCTGCTCCCTTTATATCCGGGGGCTTGCGCAATGCACCCCCCCCGCATGCGCAATTAACGCGCGACATCCGTTCCGCTTCCGCTAGGCTTCCTGTGCATCCGCTAGGCTTCCGCTGTGCATCCGCTGCTTCCGCTGTGCATCCGTTCTGTATCCGTTTGTTCCGTTCTGTGTCCGCTCTCCTGAGACCCCCCCCGAAGCCCTGCAAACGCGCCATCCGTTCTGCATCCGCTGGGCTTCCATTCCGCATCCGCTTTGCATCCATCCTGCATCCTCCCCGCGTCCATTTCATCCACTCCAATTATGCAAATTTTCTCCCCTTTTGAGCACGGATACAATGGAAGGAACATTTTTCCCTTCCGTTGTGTCCTCTTTGCATCCATTGGGCAGTGTGACATGGCCTTTAGTTGGCCATGCCCTTCACTACCCATGTTGGTCTTCTGATTGTGGCTTGTGTAGAAATTTCTCCCTTTCTACTTAGCCTACATTCTAGTTGCTCTTTAACCATAGTTTAGGTCTACAAATTTGACCCTTGTGATTGTTAGCTAACCTTTTCAAAGTTGAGCTTCTACAGCACTTTGGTCCCTCTCAGTTTCTTGCTATGAGATGAAAAGTATTGTGTGGAGGAAAGTTTGCTACTGGCTCAGGCTGGCTGGCTGCAGATGCTGAGGTAAAAATTGGTATGATTGCTTGTGACACCAGCTTGTTCCTGTCTCTCAGTTCTGATACTCTCTGGTCTTGCCTATTCCAATTTCAATCCAGTTTCTGCCTCTTGATGCCAGCAATCACCAACCACCAGCAAAAGATGCTGACCCCATTTCTCACATCGTCAGGATATCTGGGCATCCTGTAGTTTGCTCAGCTGTTGCCTGTAGCACTGACACCCCCCCCCCCCATACACAAAAGGAAGGAAGGATGGAAGGAAGGAAGGAAGGGGAATGATGAAGCTGTTATTTCACACTGTCATTTTCAGGCATTTAGACAAACTGGCTATCATTAAGGGTTTTCCTAATCATAAAATAGTTGCCTCAGTGAATTTGTCAAGATAGAAAAAACAAATTTACCAGAAGAAAAATGGATGAGTGTGTACATCTCTTCTTATTCCTTAGGATACTCATTAGCTCCATTCTCCCCACTTCTTGCACATTTAAAAAGCATTGGATTTCAATCAACTTCATTTTCTGAGAACCTTGAAGTCTGCATATTTTCTAAAGCTGTTCTTTGAAACAGATGATACTGGTGGCTGGTGTTTTGTTTTGTATTCTACTCTACAGTAGAGATGGGATCCATGTTGGGAATTCAGGCCATTAAGGTTAAGCTATAAAATGGGAGAAAGGGAATTGAGTTAAATACTATTAACTATGATTCAGCTCAAGACCAAATATTCCCAGTGCAGCCTTACCCAGCTGCCATATTTCTGGAAATGGAGGAAATAATCTCATTGTTATAGAGAGCATAAAGAGGTAGAAAGCTGGAGTTTACAGTCCCTATTTTTCCTGCTAACACCATTTGTCTACAGCTGCTTTGTTTACCACAATCAGTTTCAATCTCCAGCATTTTAGTTGCTTTTGCTTGTCATGGTGTGCTCCATTCTGTTTCCTTCGCAGTTATTTCTCCAGTGTTATCTTTGCTGGAATTTGTGAGGGAAAATGAACTTGAAAAGGGTGGGTGAGGGGAGATCCAGGCACATAGCAATTTCCAAATAGGGAAACAATACAACTGAATTTTTTTCAAACCTAAACCAGCTTTCTTCTTTAAATGGAAACACTAACTTTATATTATTGCCAGAAAAACATGCTAAATTGAATGTAAATAAGCTAGCAGAAAGAAGTTATCAATGACATCTTAAAGAAAGATTCGAAACCAGGGGTGGTATTCAGCAGGTTCTGACAGGTTCTGGAGAACTGGCGGAGGAAATTTTGAGTAGTTTGGAGAACTGGAAAATACCACCTCTGACTGGAGATTTTACAATGTCCTTCCCCTTCCACACCCACCAATCCACGCCGACAGAACCGGTAGTAAAAAATATTGAATCCCACCACTGTTCTAAAGCATCCATCAGAAGTCACTATATTTAATTCAGTCCTTTAGGTTTGTTTGTAATGGTTCATAAGATCTACTGATCAAGAGAGAAAATCCCATGATTCTCCTTTAAGGATTCAGAATACTCAAGAGGTTTTCCCACAATATGAAGCCTCACTTTCACTAATTACTATTACAGTTGGGGCAGAGTAGAAGACCTTTCTTTGATGGCTATGGGAAACCAACAAAAATGCCAAGGGTTGGTAAAACTGCATCCAAGAGTACTTATCTGTGACATATCTATATGGATCCCTAAATGAAAAAGTATGCTTATCCATAAGAAGATCTGCTCTTTTATTCCATTGGTGTCACATCTTCTGAGAAGTCTTTGATAGGTGACTTTATGAAAGGCTTTTTGAAAATCTAAGATGTTGATATTAGTTAATTAACAACCTCAAAAACACTATTAGATAGGACCTTCCCTGAAGGAAACCATGTTGGGTAGCCTTGAGCCAAACTTGTATCACTAAATGTTTCATATTTTTATTTTTTCCACTATCTTCTCCAGGACCCATGTTAAGCTGACAAGCCTGTAATTTATGGGATATCTTCATGAGCCATTCTTAAACCTGGAGTTATTATGGTCACCATCCAGTCTTCAGTTACAGAGACTGAATTAAAGACAGGTTGCATATTTTGGTTAGAAGGTCCACAATCTTGCCTTTAAGCTCCTTAATAATACTTGGGTGAATGCTGACAGACAGATAGGAATAGACAAAAGACATGGACGTAGAGTATAGCATCATATATTAGCAACAAACATCTAAATGGCTAGCAGACCCCTGTATGGGTCCCGCTCAGTAAACTTCACTTGCCTCTTTTATTTCCAAAAGGCCACCAAGAAAGCAGATTTAATAAGGATTCATTACAGATTCTGGACAAAATCTCTTATCTATTAGCTCTGGGAAAATAAAAGCACCTCTTATCTTTTTCCATGTTATAGAAGGTGCAAGTAAGCAAGATTAGTGCAACTACAATGAATCACAGAATGAGTAATGTCTACTAATAATTTTTCAGAGATGTTCAAAAAAAAACAAGGGTGTTTATTTGCTTTGTTTATTCTATTTATGTTCTGGGTTGCACCATCTTTTTCAGTTTTTCAGTTCTGTCACATTTTTATGGTTCGTACAGAGGATTCTTAGAAAAGAAAAAATATTTCCTTGAAACATTATGTCAGACCATCAACAGAAATAGTCATTATAAACAAGATATTGGAAATAATTGCACATGTAATCATACTATTAAAGCTCAAAAATCATTCCTTTGTGTTTGCCTTATCCGAGTCATCTCAGAAGCCTGAAAAAGACAACTTCTTTTCTGTATATGAAATATTTGTAGAGGCTCCAGAAAGGGCTTGAGACTCTTCCACTAACTACTTCAATTCATAAACTGACAGCTTGCAGAGACACCAACATAAAGTATGATGGAGCTATTCCTGAGCTGACTGAGTAGCATAGTATATGATTTCTTTACCAGTAGTCTTTTTCAACTGGAAAATGTTTATATATCCTTATCTATATAGAATACTGGCTTGCATTGCTACTGGCTTTCAAACAACAAAACTGGAAAATAAGTCCACGTGCAAAGCAAAACAATATACATGTATATGTATAGTGATTGCACGACCGGCTTGTGGCAAATGGAGTAATATTTATTGGAGATGCACCCCAATGTTCTATTTTTTGACATTATTTTCTTTAAGGAAATTATGAGAGGATTACATATTTATATGTACTGCAAGGTCATTGAAGGATATGGTTGCATAATGCTAAATTGGAAGGATGCATTCATTTAAGCCCCTGTCACACTGCACCAACGGATGCAAAGAGGAAGTAAAACGGACAAAAAAGCTTGCCATCCATTCGAAAACGCGATGTACTCACTGCCTCCGTTTTGCTTCCTCTCTATCCGTCCAGCATCTGTCTATTGACGTTTCATCCGCTCAGAAAGTTTAAGGCTGCCTAAAACTTTTGCGCAGAAAATGTATCCAGTTCGTCCATTCTGCATCCGCTACGCATCCGCTACGCATCCGTTACGCATCTGTTACGCATCCGTTACGCATCCGTTATGCATCCGCTATACCCGCTAGGCATCCGCTGCGCATCCGCGCAACTCGCATCCGCCCGGACGCAGGGAGGAAGCGGAATGGACGCGGAACGGATGAAGAATGGATGCCAAGTGGATGCAGAACGGAAACAAAGTGTTTAAAGCAGAAAAAACATTTGCAGAGGGGATCTATCTCGGATATTAAGGATGTCTAGAGGATGCCTAGAGGATGCCTAGAGGATGTCTAGCGGAAAACCTATACTGCCTATAAAAAGGGGAAGCAACTCACCTGCTTCGCACTTTCAGACCAGCAGCCCAGCGGTGCACACCTCTGCAGCCTTCATCTGCCTCTTCCTCTTCCACAGCATCCAGTCATGTCCACCGTGGATTGCGACAAAATTCTTTCGACAGCCAACATCCTTCTGCAACACTGCGAAACCATCTACAGTCTCTGTGAATAGTACTACGGGAAGAAAAGGAGGCACCCAAAAAAAGTCTGACTCTGAAGATGGTTCACCAGAAGAGTGCAGTACGTACTTTACGACAAGCTGATGGTGGAGCTCAGGAGCGAAGACCCTCGGGCATTCCAGAACTTCATGAGGATGCCTCCAGCCATGTTTGATGAAGTTGTGCAGCGTCTGACACCCAGGTTGACCAAGACAAACACCAACTTCCCGCCCAGCCTGGAACTCAAGGTGGCACTCACTCTGCGCCACCTGGCCTCAGGGACCACCTAGAGGAGCATGCTGTACGGCTGGAGGGTGCCACCCAGCACCATCAGCTTTGTTGTCAGAGAAGTGGTGCAGGCCATCATCGAAGAATACAAGGAGAAGCTCCTCCAATGCCCCTCCACTGAAGAAGGATGGAAGAAAGTTGCAGAGCAGTGGTATCAGAAGTGGAACTTCCCCCACACCGTTGGAGCCATCGATGGCAAGCATGTGGCCTGCAAAGCTCCAGCCAAGTCGGGGTCCACTTATTTCAACTACAAGGGCTTCTTCAGCATCATCCTCTTTGCCATGGTCGATGCTGACTACAAGTTCATGAACATCGATGTTTCAGGCAACGGCTCATCTTCAGATGCCCAGGAATACAACAACAGTCACATCAAGGAGGGGCTGGAAAGCAACCTCATGGTGGCCTTCCCAGATCCAGACCCCCTGCCCAACGACACGCAAGATGTGCCCTACTTCCTCATGAAGGATGATGCCTTCTCCTTCACAGCCTACCTCATGAAGCCCTACACCTCCAGATGCCTCACCCGTGAAGAGAGGATCTTCAACTACAGGCTGTCCAGTGTAAGGCGGGTGGTGGAGAATGCCTTTGGCATTCTGGCCAACAGGTTCCAGGTACTTCTCACCACCATGCAGCATCGCCCAAAGACCATGAGGAGGATCGTGGAAGCTTGCTGCATCCTGCACAATCTCAGGTGCACCCGCTACCCAGTCCTGCAGAACAGGCTCGCGGACCTCCAGCAAGGCAATGGGGACATGGAGCCTGGGGAATGGAGGCAAGGGCGAAACCTGATCGACACTGAGGATGTGCAAGGGCCCAACAGAGCCTCACATGAAGGGAAGAAGCAGCGCAACCTCCTAAAACACTGGTGCAACTCCCCAGCTGGAGCGGTGGAGTGGCAAGACAGGATGGTAGATGCTTAATGGATGCTTCCTTCAGCCTATCTCATCACATGGATGAGATTGGGCCATGTATGTTTGGTTGGCCTACAATAAACAGGGCGTTTAATAAAGAGTTGTGTTTGTGTTGACATGTGTGGATCAATGCTTACATTGTAATTGATAGTGAAGGGCCATAGGTATGGCACCTGGGAGGGTGGACCATACAGTCCCACTATGCTTGCACTGGAGGTTTATCTATCCCACAGCTATTACCCATCCCATAGGTATCCCTGCCCATCACACAGCTATCCCTTCCCATCCCACAGCTATCTTAACCCATCCCACAAGCATGCAATGGCTAAACCATTTCTAAAAGTTTCCACCCGGACTTTATGGAAAAAAATTAATGAAGCAAGTGTGTGAAACAAAGATAAACTTTATTGAACAACAAGCTGTAAAATAAACATGACCCAAGTCAAGTGTCCAAATAAAGTCCACAAATATCCAGGCAGCCAGTCTCTGGCACTCCTCTTGGTCACTCGGAGGTGTGTGACCAGGCTAAGATTTCAGGGAGCAGGTGCTGTGGAGGTGGGTGCTGCTGCAGTGCTGGTCTGAGGTGTTATTGGAGTTCCTAGCCCTGAGAGGACAACAGGAGATGGTGTGTTGAGGAAGGTGTCAGACAGCTGGCTCAGCCCCGCGATGCTGAGAGGTCCTTCCTCCATGCCATGGGGTGTCAGCCCCAGTACTGAGGACAGATCTACTGAGGCCGGGCTTGGCTGTGGGATGGAGGAAGGAGCAGTGCAGTGAGGCTGCCTTTTTTGCAGTGGGGTGAGGACTGTCGAGGTTGGCATCGGTGGCATCATTGGAACCGGTGGCAGCGGTGTCACCCAATGACTCTGTGCCTGCATCTGTAAGGGCTGCTGTCTGTACTGCTGGACCTCAGGGTAGCTGTAGCCCTGGTAGGTGAGGGGGTGTGGGAAGCCTTGGTATGGGAGGGACATCACGTGGGGTGGAGGAGCAGACCTGGACTGGGTGGGAGCAGGTGCCTCTGGGTCTGGAGGGTTGTTAAGTAGTGTGGTGATCCTCTCCTTCACCACCTGGTACTGGGGATCCGCCATCTCCAAGCTGCACTTGGCCATGACATAGTTCTCTCTGTCTGTCAGCTTAACCCAGGCCTGGCCAGATTTTTTGCGGTGCAGCTTCCCATACCAGGTGTGCATGTGCTTCCACCAGCCGAGGAGCACCTCCAAAGTGTAGCCCAGACTCTCCGCCCACTCTCTCCAAGCAGCCTGCTTCCACTTGGTGTCCCTGTACAGCCGGTGTCCCTTCTGCCACAGATAGTCGTTCTCTCTCAGCCACTCCAGCACCTCATCCTCATGCACTTCCTCGATGTAATACTGCCTCCTCTCCCGTTGTTGCATACGCCTCTTCCTCCCTTTGGCAGGACCGGATGGGCCCTCATCAGAGGGGCTTCCAGGTTGTAGGGGCTGCTCCTCCACACCAACAGCAGCAGCAGCAGCAGCAGCAGCAGCATCACCAGCAGGATCATAATCATCATCATCATCATCATCATCATCATCATCATCATCATCATCATCAA
>BLBF01019933.1:0-17389 GCA_015471245.1 Laticauda colubrina | reverse complement strand
GCCCCAGCACCAGGAGCAGTGCCAGCAGAGTAAGCACCAGCAGAAGCACCAGCACCAGGAGCAGTGCGAGCAGAAGCTCCAGCACCAGAAGAGCGAGCCCGAGCAGCAGAAGCCCCAGCAGCAGCAGAGTCAGGGCCAGGGGGTGGAATGGTGGCCCTGTCCCTCTTGCCAGGGCCAGCATCAGATGGCTGAGGCTTTCTCTTCTTCCCCATGGTTGTTGGGTTGTTGCTTGCTGGCTGGCTGGCTCGCTGGCTGGCTGGAGCTATGTCTGGCAGCAGGTCTTTCCTCTGAATGGTGACCTGCTTGCGAGCTGCTTCCCTTTATATCCGCGGGGCTGATGCAATGCAACCTCCCAGCATGCGCAGTGAACGCTGTGCTTCCACTAGGCATCCGCTAGGCTTACGCTCTGCATCTGCTTCATCTGCTCAGATCCGCTCTGCATCCGCTCTTTCCGCTGCACGTCCGCTTCGCTGTGCTCCCCTGGAAGCCCTGCAGATGTACCATCCGCTCCAATCCGCTTTCATCCGCTAGGCTTCCGTGGAGCATCCACTTTCCATCCCCTCTACATCCTTCCCCCATCCATTTCTTTCTGTTGTTGTCTGCTCTGCTTATTCAAATTTGGGGCACTTTCGAGAGCGGATAACAACGGATGGAACCGCTGTGTCCTTTTTACAAACGTTTTGCATCTGCCGGCCAATGTGACAGGGCCTTTAAAGGTAATAGTATACAATTTGAAGTAGTACTAAACTAAGTAAAACAGGCTTTGGATAAACACTAAATGGTGGATCATACTGTCACTAGCATCTAGCCTTGATGGGCATTTCTTTCCTCTGTGATGTGGTAGCTTATCTTAAATATCAGCTGTCAAGAAGCAAAAATAATAGGATTATCACCTTAGGACTGACATTTGTTAGCTTCATTAATAAATCTGGTTAGCTACTCTGATTAAGAATGCAAATCTTGATGTGTCTTTGGTTTATCCAGCAAGGCTCTTTTTATATTCTTATCTTCATATTTCAGGGTATATAATTCACAAAGCTCTCCAATTTGTCTCCTGACTTTCTCCAACTCCTTCTGTTTTCTTCCCTTTTCTTCTGTCTTCTGTTCACTTTTCAACCCTATACAATGCATACACTGCATACTAATGCCCTATTCAAAGCATTAGGGTTGTGTTTGACTTTGGGGGTCCGAGTGGGTGTGCCTGGGCTGGGTGTGGCCAGCTCAACTTCACTCCTGCAGCTCTCTGCCAGCAAAAATGGAGCTGGGGGGGCATGTTCAGGTCCCCCAGGCTCCATTTTTGGCTACGATGGCCTCCTGCAGTGAAAATGGAGCTCAGGGAGGCTGCACATATCTCCCCCCCAGCTTGGTATTTACTGGAAGAGGCATTGTGGGTCGTTCCTTCACTGTTTCCAGGGTGGTCCTATGGACCAGATCTAAGCACCTCGCAGGCCAGATCCAGCCCACGGGCATTGAGTTTAACACCCCTGGGATAGACCCTCTTCAAATCTATTGAAAAATATTTGTGTTGCCATATATCGGGAAAACCTGATGCCCAGGGGTGAGATTCTACCAGTTCACACCTATTCACTAAAACCGGTTAACATTCTAAGCAGTTCAGAGAACCGTTTGTTGGAAGAAATTCCTGGCCTAATCCTCTAAGGAAGGCAGGAAGGAAACATTCTGGTATTGCTTACAGAAACTGCCTCTCCATTAACCCTTATTACATTCTTGGCAGGACTAGACTTCCTGTCTCAGGAACTTATCTGGAGTTTTTTCCCCTCCTTTGCTGGAACTTTGCTTGTGGGGAGTGACCCTTGAAAAAAGTGATTAATGACTGTTTTTCACACTTACGACTGTTGCAGCATCCCCACAGTCATGAGAGACCAGGTGAGGAAATGTGTGCCTCAATGTGAGTGATATTGAGTTGGCCACACCCAGCCAATAACATGACCACCAAGCCATGTCCACTCAGTCACATGACCACCAAACCACGCCCACCACCTAAGCCACACCCACAGAACCAATTGTTAAAAAATTTGAGTCCCACTCCTGCTGATGCCCTACAACTCAATCTCCAATCATTCTTTATGTTGTGAAGAGCTAACAGAAGCTCTCAATGTGAGCACACACCAATTTGTCCCTTGTCACAAGTTATGTTCTGAGTGCTATGGCTATTTTCCTAAGAAAGGCTGGGATATGAAAAGGGGTACAGACTGACCTTATTGAGTCTCTTGCCTATCCTTTGGCAGTTTTCCCTGGCCACAAAACCTTGCTTCTGGGATGTTTTTCACAGATTTGTTTAAAAAGCTAAGAATTTGAAGATTTCTCCTTCCCCAGAACTCCACTTTTCTAGATCTTTTGCCCAAAGAAATTTTGCATCTTGATCCCTAAAACACATTTCTTTTGTCTTCCTTCTCTCCAGAGGGTGAACATGAACACCATAACCCGTAAAGTCCTGCATATGTATTGCAACCCTTATCATTCTTAAAGGCAGACCTTGCATGAAATTTTCCTTTGGCATTTGAAATGTAAAATAAGGTAGAGAGACAAACATAATGCTATTCATCAATGTGTTTTTATTCAGCCACAATCTCTTGTGATTTTCGTGGTTCTGAATGCTTGAAAAGCCATGTTTGAAGAGACCAATGAGGCTGGTTTTATGTATGTTTGCAGAAAAGGTATTCTAGCCTGTGGTGAGATGTGGTTGGATAAATCCCTGACAGATCTGCACCTCCAGCCACAACATCTTAAGAATCCGTCTTCTTCTCTGAAGTTATAGTACTACTCATTCACTTGTGTGATGTTGTGACTCACACATCTGGAAAACAAATGAAATGTCTCAGTTCAGCAAATCTCATATTTGATATAAAAGGAGGAATGATTTAGTACATGTTTGAGGAGAGTCAGAGAGTAGCTCTTAATATCCTTTTTTTCACAAATATATCTACCGTGTATTAAATGAGCTCTGTAAAGTATGGATGAACAGGTAGTTCTGGCAATTAGTTGGCCATGCCCATCTGCCCGTGTTCTCGTCTGTCCTCTATTTCCGTGTTTTGCAACCCACCTGATTCATGTGGCACAGTGGATTACTGCATCTCAGCTATTTCTCTCACCAGGGCTGCAGCAGAAGATAAGTTGTAGAGCTGAAAATGGATGGTTTTCAAAAGCTGCATGTGTGCGCAAAGCATGCATTTGGAGCATGCACACGCTCACTGAACTGGTTGTTACACTGGTTGAATCCCACCTCTGAATAAAAGGCTCTATGGGTAGCATTCAATTAATCACAACTGGGGCAGTGGTTAAGTGAGTCATGCCCAATTTTATGACCTTTTTACACAGCTGTTAAGCGAATCACTGAAGTTATGAAGTGCAACACATGGTCATTAAGCAAATCCAGCTTCCCCTATTGCTTTTGCTTGTTGGAAGCCAGGAAGGTTGCAAATGGTGATCATATGACCTTGGGACATTGATTCTTCATAATTTATTTATTTATTTATATTTTTTATTTGTCAATGGCTTACAAGATAATAGGTATAAGTAAAAACATAGTTATGAATACCTGGATACATATAAGAAAAATAAAAATATATATAAAAGAAACAATAGGACAGGGACAATAGGCACATTGGTGCGATTATGCACGCCCCCTACAGACCTCTTAGGAAAGGGGTAAGGTCAATTGTAGACAGTCTAAGGTTAAAGTTTTTGGGGTTTGGGGAAAAAAACCACAGAGTCAGGTAGAATATGCCAGACATTGAACACTCTGTTGCTGAAGTCATATTTCCTGCAATCAAGTTTGGTGTGATTAACCTTGAGTTTGTATCTATTGCATGCTCTTGTATTGTTATGATTGAAGCTGAAGTATTCATTGACTGGTAGGACATTGCAAAGTATGATTTTATATACTATGCTTAGATCGAACCAAAGTCGGCGTAGTTCTACTTTTCTAGGTCTAGAGTTTCAAGACATAAGATATTCTGCAATGAGTAGAGGAGTGGAGAACTCTTCTTGTGAAATATTTCTGGACTTTCTTAATTGTGCTAATATCAGATACATGACATGGGTTCCAGACTAATGAGCTGTATTTAAGTATAGGTCAAGCAAATGTTTTGTATACACTAGTTAGTAATGTGATATTACCAGAGAAGAAGCTACATAGGATTAGGTTAACAACTCTTAAAGCTTTTTTGGATATGTAGTTACAGTGGGCTCTAGCACTTCGATCATTAGAGATGAGTACTCCAAGATCCTTGACAGAGTTTGAATCATCAACAAGGTCTTGATTATTCAGCCTGTTTTTTATTTTCTTATTTTTTTTGCCAATATGTAGGACAGAGCATTTATTTGTTGAGATTTGAAGTTGCCATTTATTTGACCATTCTGATACATAGTCAAGATCTTTTTGAAGGGTAGCAATATTGTCTGTGGTGTTGAATAGCTTTACATTATCAGTGAAGAGAACGCAGTTGCTCTTGATATGATCACAGAGGTCATTTATGTAGAGTATGAAAAGGGTTGGTCCTAGAACACTGCCTTGGGGGGGGGGGACACCACTGTTGACAGGTACAGAATTTGATAGGACACTCCCAATTTTGACCATTTGTTGTCTGTTTGACAGGAATGCTTCTATCCAGTAATGCAGATGTCCAGAGATACCATAAGATTTTAGTTTTAGGAGTAGTTTGTCGTGTACCACAGAATCAAAGGCTTTACAGAAGTCTATGTAGATTGTGTCTATTGCTTTGCCCTGATTGAGTTGTGTAGTCCATATGTTTTTGCAATGTAAGAGTTGCAGATTACATGATAGTTTTTTCCTGAAACCAAATTGTTTATTAGAGAGTAGGCTGTTTGTTTCTAAGTGGAGGATGATGGATTGGTTAATAATTGATTCCATGACTTTACAGGTGACGCAGCATAAAGAGATTGGTCTGTAATTTTCAACTAGGCTGGTGTCTCCCTTTTTAAAGATGGGGATGACTGTGGCTTGTGACCATAGTTTTGGCAAGGAGCTTGTCCTGAATGCATAAATACATGCTGGTTGACAGGCACCTGAATTATAATCATCTAACTGTGGGGATGATGCAACAATCATAAGTGTGAGGATTGATCATAAGTAATTTTTTCAGTGCCATTGTAACTTCAGAGTTGATAAACAAATGCTTATAAGTTGAGGAATGCCTATATTATGAGCTCATGTAACACACTATACTGAACTGGAAAGTCTGCAGTATAAATATCACTACATCCATGAACTCACGAATTAGCTTAACAGATATTTCTCAATATTAGTCTTTGCCTCTGTTGCCTTGAGGATATGATTATTAATTTCCTTTTGTAAGGATTGTGACACTTGACCATGGAGGGGTCTTTGGACAACGCTGGCTTCCTTGGCTAATAAATGGAAATGAGCACACACACATGCACACAGAGAGACATGACTAGACAGGAGAAACCTTTACTTTTATGAACATAAGTGGTATGATGATGGCGACGACGATATGTCCATCAGGTGAAACTGGAATATTAAATATATGGTGACAAGACAATGGATAAAGTGACTATTTAAAGAGGAGATATCAAGATATTCAGGGAAACCTAACAACAACAAAAAAGACTTCATATTTCCCCAATATGTTTGAAATATGCTTGCTTATTGACTATTTTGGGGAGTTTGGATCAGAAAATGACAAAGAATATTCTATAGGAGGACATTATAGCCTAGCTATAATGTATTGTGCAACTTCCTTTCCTTTAAACAGATTTCACTTATCCTGTAAATATAGTAGAGTTAGAAATAATTGTGCGATCACATATTCAAATTTGATTTTTCACATTTTTTAAACAAAGTTTAAAATAACACGTTAAATGAGCACAGAATGGACATTAGGGGGAATACCTGTAATAGTAAGATGGACCACAAAGTCCGCATTTTTTCCTACATTGCAGATATGTGTGTGACTTTAGGGGGGCAAAAGTAAGATCAGTGTCAGTAGCCTATCAGTTCGTCCAAACTGGATATTTAATTTTTTTAAAGAAGGCTTTTAATTAGTCTTCAACTTAGAAACTGTCCCTTGCCACAGGAATTAAATGGTACCCTTTGAACATTTTAGTGTTGAATTAGGCGGATGGAGTGGTTGGACTGCAACTTCAGTTAGGTCCTGGTGTGGCTTTTGATCCATGGCTTTTGGTATCCATATTTTAAGTGTAATAAGTTTTCCAAAAGCACCTGAAGGGTTAGGGTTAGGGTTAGGGTTAGGGTTAGGGTTTGGGGAGTCAGGTTTGGGGAGGGTTTATATGCATATTATGGGCAAAAACATACATTGTGGTACACTTACTACTTCTTGTCTGTTGCACCTGTGGCAGTCTACAATTGTTAGGCGCATCTACAGAAAGGGATTAAAAAAAAAAATTCAAGATGGCAATCAGGCAAATAAAGCCCTCCAATTTTTAATATGTGGGGCAGGTCTTTGAATATGCCCTTGTGGCTGCTATCTTGACTCCCTTTTTGACCCTTGACCCTTTTGGATGCCCAGAATTACTGCAAATATAAGAGACAGGTAGGAGAAAACACAACAATAAAGGCCCGGTCCCACTGCACTTACGGATGCAAAGAGGATGTAAAACGTTAAAGAAAGCTTGCCATCCGTTGGAAAACGCTATGCATCCGTTGTGTACTCACTGCATAGGTGTTTCATATGCTCAATCTGTCGAGCATCCATCCACTGCAATTTCATCCGCACAAGAAGTTTTGAGCTGGACAAAACTTTGTGAATGGATGAACTTTCCGCCATGTATGATGTACATCCGTGACATATACGGGCAACAAACGTTCTATGTCTGTTATCATCCGTTAAATGTCCACTGTATCCTCTCTGCATCCTCTGGCCATCCCCTCAACTCACATCCACTGCAGCTGAAAACAGAAAGAGGGAGAAAACAAAAGGTACACAGAACGTCTACACAGCGTTAGTAGCACAGAAATAGACGGACAAAACGTTTGTATCTGGGATGTATCTTGTATATTTAGGATATCTGGAGTATGTCTAGAGTATGTAGAAGGACACCTAGTGGACAAGCAATATTTTCTATAAAAGGGGGAGAAAATCATCTGGATCGCTGGGATGGTGGACCATATAGTCCCACTATGGTTGCACTGGAGGTTTATCTATCCCACAACTATCCTTATCTATCCCACAAGCATGCAAAGGCTTAACTTTGTTTTCAAAGTTTTCACCAACACTTTATTAAGTAAAAAAAATGAACCAAGTAAGTTAAGTGTCTTAAGCAAAGATAACCTTTATTAACTTTCTTAGATAAACTTTATGACTTTATTAAATAAGCAAAATGAACCAAGTAAACTGTATTAAGTGTCTTCAGCAAAGATAAACTTTATTGAACAACTCAGTCTCTGAGACTATTCTGAGCCACTCTGTCCATGGTCTCAGCTGTGAAACGGGCAGTGACTGTGGAGGTGGCTGTGGCTTGAGTGCTGGTCTGAGGTGCCATTGGGGTGCTTGGCCTCGAGGGTACAACAGTGGTGGTGTGTTCAGGAAGCTATCCAAGAGCTGACTCAGTCCCGTGAGGTCGAGAGGCCTTTCATCAAGGACTTGATATGTCAGGCCCAATACTGATGACAGATTATCCATTGATGGGCTTGGCTGTGGGGTGGAGGAAGGGTTGGGAGGAGTGTAGTGGGGCTTCCTGGTCTGTAGCTGGGTGAGGAGTGGCATATGTAGCATCTGATGAACCTGGGTATGGACTGGAAAGTTCTGCTTGTGCTGTGGGAAGTCCTGGTAGTCGTAGCCTTGGTAGGTGAGGCCATGGAAGGGCTGTGACATCGCCTGTGGTGGAGGAGCAGACCTGGACTGGGTAGGAGCAGCTTCAGCTGGGCCTTGAGGGTTGTGTAGAAGTGCTGCGATCTTCTGCTTCATCATCTGGTACTTGGCCTCGGGCAGGTCACTCAGGGTCTGGCTCACGTAGGTGATGAAGGGCTTCCAGGCTGAGGATGCTCTGTCCAAGCTGACCAGCTGAGAGAGAAGTTCTGTGCTGGCCTTCATTGTGTCCCTGATCTCCAACAGCACACTGTGGTCCTGGCCCTCCAGTCTGCCTCTCTGCCTGCGTCCTGTAGAGCTGGGGCTGGGGCTGGGTTGGCCTCAGGTGGCTGCTGCTTCTTCCTCCATTTGTGACAGCAGGGTGTCATCCTCCATGGGATCCTCCAAGTCCGTGCAGCTGTCGAGTGGGTTCTCTGCTGTGGAGCCCTCTGAAGACACCTGCCTGGACAGGGTAGCTGGCTCCTGGCTGGAAGAGGACTGGCTGTCTGTGGGCTGTCTGAGGGAGAGGGGTAGCTTGCCATACCAGGTGAAGTGTAGCTTGCCATACCAGGTGTGCATGTGCTTCCACCATCCAAGGAGTACTTCTGCAGTGTACCCCAGGCTCTCTGCCTTGTCTCTCCAAGCTACCTGCTTCTTTTTGGTGTCACGATAGAATCTGTGGCCCTTTCTCCAGAGGTACTTGTTCTCCCTCAGCCATTCCAGCACCTCATCCTCATGGTCCTCGGAAACAGTATACTGTTTCCTCTCTCCCTTCTCCTTCCCTTGCCTCTTCCTCCCTCTGGCAGGGGCTTGAGCAGCAGGGCCTTCAGCAGCAGGGCTTTGAGGGGCTTGAGGGGCTTGAGGGCCTTGGGGCTGGTCCACCGCAGCAGCAGCAGCAGCAGCAGCAGCAGCAGCAGCAGCAGCAGGTTCAGAGTCAGTGCCAGGGGGTGGGATGCTGGTTCTGGCCTTCTTCACCTTGCCAGGGCTTGAACGAGTAGGCATGGACTTCCTCTTCTTGCCTGACTGACGAACCATGGTGTTCCTCCTAGATGTATCTGGCAGCACGTCTTTCCCCTGTATGCTGACTGCGTGCGTGCTGCATCCTTTCATATCCATGGAGCAGATGCAATTCATACCCCCCCCGCATGCGCAGTGAATGCTTTGCATCCGATATATATCCGCACGGCATCCCCTTTGTTTCCTATAGGCGTACGTGATGCATCTGCTTCATCCGCTATGCATCCGCCCCTTCCGCTATGTGTCCCCTTCGAAATTCTCCCTGGAACCCCTTCAGAGGTGTCATCTGCTTCCATCCACTGTCATCCGCTAGGCTTCCAATGAACATCCATTTAACATCCCTGCTACATGCTACCCACGTCCGTTCTTTTCCATTCTGTTTATGCAAATTTTCACCACTTTTTGGAGCAGATGTAAACGGATGGAGCCACCCCCGAAATTTTGCTCATCCACTGTGTCCTTTCTGCATACGTTTTGTGTCCATCGGCCAGTGGGACCTAGCCACTGCAATTCTTGTAAATATGTGAGAGGAGGGAAGCTATGACTTTGAATTGACTGATCTGACACTAATTCATGAGGAAATTCTCTCAGTAGGCATGAATGTTTTTCTTATGGCCCATGCTGGTTTCACATTAACATTGAACGGCACTGGAGAAAAGAGAATAATAGCTAAATCAAGCATGCCCACCCTTTTCAGATTTTGAATAACATAATGCTATAATGATGTAGCATAAAAAAAACACACCATGATGATACAGGGTGGGGTGAATTGTGCATTGAATTTGATAGCAGCAATCTATTTTTCTTTCACTAGCATTTATTGCAAGCCCAATACAAAAGCTTTGGTTCCTCCCCTCTCCTCCCTACAAGGACAGAATGCTATTGCAAAGACTGTTCCTGCAGCCTTTCTGTAGTCCAGTCATCTGGTAGCAGTGTCTTTGAATGTTACCACTTGAACTCATTAGGCAGATGACTGATAAAACAAGATGGGATTACCCTTTGGCAGCTGCTCTCTGCTTCTGAATGGAATGACCTTCAAGGGGTGAAATTGGCATCAATCTATTGTTCAGGGTGGCCCCACTATAAGGAAATGGGAGTTCACACTATGAGTGGAATGCCTAAGTGCTTAGAGTCATCTTCAGATCAGAGGAATGTCAATCTATTCAAAGACAGGAGTGGTACCGAATGAACATAATATGAAGAGGCTTAGCAGCCCTGCAAAGATCAACTAATAGGCATGTCAGTCCATTCAGACACAAAGCAGCCTGACATTCCTCATTCATCTCTTTGATTCAGATGCTTTATCAGCTCAGCATAGTGCTGATAATGCTGAATCTCTGCTTGCATGCGAATTTCAGGCATTTTCTCCTGTGCTTTAACCCTGAACTTTCATAGTCCCTTGACTGTCCAATTTGAATTGGTAGGCATGAGATGGTATTGATGGATTCTGCTCTGGAACCCAAGATAAAGGAAAGGAGATTTCAGCTCCATTATACATTTATTTAAGCATTTTGCCCAAGAGCAATCTAGGGGCTGTAGTGTGGTGAACATATTGAGATTCCAGGGAAAAGAATCCTGGGTCAAGACTGAAACATATGCTTTACATGTACAAGGCCAGAGAGTCAGTTTCCCAATATTACTATTTCATGTGATAGTGTCGACATGGGAAACTTTTTGAGTGCCAACTTATAATTGGGGGTAAAATTTCATGCAAGTGAAACTTGGATAGAAAATAGTGGAATCATTTTCAGGTGAGTTGCCAAGACATATCCAGTGTGTATGTATGTATGTATGTATGTATGTATGTATGTATGTATGTATGCATGTATGTGTAAAAAACAAAGCAATAATAACATGGAATAGACAAAATACATTAAAAATAAACAAAAGAAATAAGGCCACTGAGGATAAATCCATCAGGAATAAATTGCCAGTATAGTCCCAGCTATATAATTAATGCAAGTGGAATTTTTCAAGGGGAGATTGAATTCATCCAAATTTACCAATTCAAGACCGATACGCATTTTGAATGCTTGCATGCTTCCCTGGCTTGTTAAAACTTTAAGGAAAGGAATGATATTAATGTTTTGATATTTGGCTTTACCAGTCTTCTACCCAGTTAAACAAGCCACCCACACCCCTTCCTGCATGCCTCTCTGATAGATCCAAAATGATTCAAAGAACTTCTTAGGACCACTTGATATTAATGGCTTTCATAGGTCACTCTGAGATGTAAGAACATTTCTGCTTCATGTAAAAACATTCTTATCTTCATTTCCCATTTGTTAAAGCACAAAATGGGATATTTCTGGCTTTGAGGGGAATATCTATTTCTATATCATCTTTATCATCTTTCCTATTTTCTCTCTGTCACCTCTCATCTTTCCTACTACCTTCTCCTATTGGTATATTATGATTTATCAATTATTTGTATTTTATGATTTATGACTGCATCTTATGAATTATGCTTTATGACTTATCACTTCACTATTTGCGTGTCCACTGAGAGTTTATGCACAGGAGACAAATTTGTTGTCTGTCCAATCAAATTTGGCCAATAAAGAATTCTATTTCTGTTGGTTCGCTGGGGCAGTTTAGAATAAGAATTGAATCAATATGTAAGAGGAATATAACTGGTATTTTATTTTTCAGTTTCAATAACCTGATCATGCCTTCATGAAGAGACAATATTAGCTGCTATCATGAAGAGAGATGATTCACTTTAATTTAATGGAAATATAGCCGAGAACAGAATTCAGCCTAGTTGTCTACATACCATGACGCTATGCTGAGATCTTACCACTTGGTAAACCTCCAGCATGGATTCTATTTCCATGCTAATTTTGTGCTTGAATCTGTCCCACCCCAATTATTATTTAGACTATTTTCATATGGAGATTTACAAAAAGCAAATGCAAGCTTTGCCTGCTAATGTTTTTAATTGGATATTCAATATTTATTTCCTGTATGTTAACCTGTCATCCTCTGTAAAAGCGTTCACAAGAAATTGCCCTTTCCCTCCCTCACAGCCCAGACTTCTTTCCCATTTATCATCTAAGTTTCTTGATTGTTCAGAACTATTTTGTCATAGCATGGATGGAAGGATGTGCTAACCATACTCCTTCATATAAATAAATCTGCTTGTGATAATTTTGACATAGCAGCATAGTGGTTTTGAGATTGTGTGTGTGTGTGTGTGTTTTCTTAAGTTTTCGCGGGTATTTACATGTATGGTATTCATCTTTGTTTGGGTATTTTTCCATGTCATTATAGTTGTGCTTTTAAAGTTATAGCAACATTTCGGCAGAATCTCATCTGCCATCATCAGGCTTCTGTATTGTGTTCGTCTGACTAACTATATACATGCACACATATACATATATATATACACACATATAATCTCAAAACATATAACTATTTAGAAATAGTTTTTGTGAAAATGGTTGTAAAATATTTGTTTTTCTCATCTTAAATTTAATACTGATAATTACAAAAATAATAACTGTGATCCACATTCCCTGGCCAATTATTTGAAGAATTTGCTGTATACAAGACACTTGATTTGGAAAACTCTGTTCTGTTTATAGATCAATAATATGATGCAGTCCCTACTTTCAAACTTAACAGTTCTGTTTCCAACCCCATCAATGCATCCACAAAAACATGACATGGGAGAAAAGGGGTTGGACAGTGGAAATGCTGTTAATTTCAAAGTTGCTTTGTGCAGTTCAACTGCGTAATGTCAGGCTAATTTTCAATATGCTGTCAAGAGGTCTGCATGGATCACACCACACACATTTATGCTTTGCATACTAACTTGATATGCTAACATTGCTGAGGCTGAGTTTGAAATTATCCATACTGAATGCCACAAAGTAACTTTTCTAATATTCCAAGGGTCACTTTTAATAATGACCTTGCTGCCTACATTTTTGTGATAATGGATGGTTTTATCCAATGTCTTTGCTCATTAAGTTGAGAGCTAATTGAGTGTTCTCATTTTCGTGCCCTCTTTAAAGGCTTAAATTGACTTTCAGGTACAGATGGATAAAAATATTTGGTTGCATTTTGGATTTTAATTGTCTGAATCATAAAAAAATTCAACTAATCTCTTAAATGTTCAGCTCATTGTTCCATGTGGAACGTTGAAGGTGGCCAATAATCAATTATTTAACAAGACATTAAAACAATAAGCTGTAACAATCAAAGAGCAATTTTAAAAAATCGAAGTCAGTTAAAATTATATTAAGATCTGCATTAAAATGCAAATTAAAATACAGAGTATAAAAGCAGCAAACAATGAAATAAATCAATTTGACAGAGGAAACGGGGCTGTAGAAACTTTCATTGGAAGCATACTTACAGTCTGAGAGGAGGTCTTGAGAAAGAAATGTCTCTTTTTGGGGGGTTTCTCCCTTGATACTTATTTGATATAAAAAGGACTGTAACCCCCCCCCCCTTTCATTTCCCTCCTTTCTTTCTGGAATCAAACAATGCAGGAGAGCAAGTAGGACTGTGTGTTCTATCTGCTTTCTCCCACGCTCAAGCTCCATCCCTGAACATGGTGCTTAGTCCCAATATCTGAGAGGGAATACTTTGTGTTCCTATTCAATGCATTCAGATTTCAAGGAAGATTTGTGCTCAGTGGAACACAAAATTTTTTTCACTGGACTTCATTTCAGACTAGGTGCACTCAGGGAAGCAATGATAGTGGAAGTTACTGGATCTCACTCTCCCTCCCCCTCTCCCCTTATCCTCCTCCTCCTCTCACACACACACAATTCCACCATTGTTCTCAACTTTCCATTACAACTTCACCCAATACCTGATAGAATTAAAGCCCATGTCACACTGCACCAACGGATGGAAAGAAGATGTAAAACGGAGAGAAACACTTGCCATCCGTTGGTTAATGCAATTCATCCGTTCTGTACTCACTGCCTCCATTTTTCATCCTCTCTATCCGTCTAGCATTCGTCGACTGAGATTCCATCCACTCAAAAAGTTTTGAGCTGCTCAAAACTTTTTGAGCAGCAAATGTATCCAATGCGTCCATTCTGTATCCGCAACGCATACAGGGAACATCCGTTCAACATCCGTCATCATCTGTTAGGCGTCCGCTATATCCGCTAGGCATCCACTGTGCATACGCGCAACTCAAATCTGCTCCAGCAGAAAACGAACACAGGGAGGAAGCGAAACGGGCGCGGAACGGATGCGCAGCGTTAGTAGCACGGACGGAGAAAGGATGAAAGTGGATGCAGCTCAGAAAGAAAGCATTTAAACCAGAAAAAACGTTCGCAGAGGGGACCTATCTTGGATATTAAGGATGTCTAGAGGATGCCTAGAGGATGCAAAAGGACACCTAGTGGAAAACCTATATTGCCTATAAAAAGGGGGAAGAACTCACCTGGATCTCACTTTCAGTCCAGCAGCCCTGCTGTGCAGACCTCTGCAACCTTCATCTGGCTCTTGCTCTTCCACAGCATCCATTGATGTCCACCATGGATCATAACACAGTCCTTTTGGTAGCCACCATCATTCTGCGACAGTGCAAAGTCATCTACAGGCTCATTCAACTGTTCTATGGGAAGAAAAGGAGGCAGCCAAGAAGATGGATTCGGAGAAGAGCAGAGTACGGACTGTACAACAAGCTGATGGTGGAGCTGAGAAATGAAGACCCTTGTGCATTCCAGAACTTCATGAGGATGCCTCCAGCCATGTTTGATGAAGTTGTGGAGTGGCTGAGACCTAGGTTGACCAAGGCAAACACCAACTTCCGGCCCAGCCTGGACCCTGGGCTCAAGGTGGCACTGACTCTGCGCCACCTGGCCTCAGGGACCACCTACAGGAGCATGCAGTACGACTGGAGGGTGCCACACAACACCATCAGCATTGTGATCAGAGAAGTGGTGCAGGCCATCATCGAAGAATACAAGGAGGAGCTCCTCCAGTACCCCTCCACTGAAGAAGGATGGAAGAAAGTTGCAGAGCAGTGGTATCAGAAGTGGAACTTCCCCCACACCGTTGGAGCCATAGATGGGAAGCATGTGGCCTGCAAAGCTCCAGCCAAGTCAGGCTCCACTTATTTCAACTCCAAGGGCTTCTTCAGCATCATCCTCTTCGCCATGGTCGATGCTGACTACAGGTTCATGTACATCGATGCTTCAGGCAATGGCTCATCTTCAGATGCCCAGGTATACAATGCCAGTCACCTCAAGGAGGGGCTGGAACGCAACCTCATCATGAGCTTCCCAGATCCAGACCCCCTGCCCAACGACACACAAGATGTGCCCTACTTCATCATGGGGGATGACGCCTTCTCCCTCAGAACCTACCTCATGAAGCCCTACACTTCCAGACTCCTCACCCGTGAAGAGAGGATCTTCAACTACAGGCTGTCCAGGGCAAGGCGGGTGGTGGAGAATGCCTTTGGCATCCTCGTCAACAGGTTCCAGGTACTTCTCACCACCAGGCAGCATCGCTCAGAGACCGTGAGGAACATCATGGAAGCTTGCTGCATCCTGCACAATCTCATGCGCACCTGCTACCCAGCGTTGCAGAACAGGCTCGTGGACCTCCAACAAGACAATGGGGACATGGAGCCTGGAGAATGGAGGCAAGGGTGAAACATGATAGACACTCTGGATATGCAAGGCCCCAACAGAGCTTCACATGAAAGGAAGAAGCAGCACAACCTCCTGAGACACTGGTGCAACTCCCCAGCTGGAGCAGTGGAGTGGCAAGACAGGATGATAGATGCTTAATGGATGCTTCCTTGAGACTGTCGCATAACACTGATGAGATTGTGCCATGTATGTTGAGTGGCCCTACAATGAACAGGGCATTTAATAAAGAGTTGTGTTTATGTTGAAATGTGTGGATCAATGATTACATTGTTATTGATAAAAAAGGGCCATATGTGTGGCAGCTGGGAGGGTGGACCATACAGTCCCACTATGCTTGCACTGGAGGTTTATCTATCCCACTGCTATCCTTACCTATCCCAAAGGTATCCCTGCCCATCCCACAGCTATTACCCATCTCAAAGGTATCCCTGCCCATCCCACTGCTATTACCCATCTCAAAGGTATCCCTGCCCATCCCACAGCTATTACCCATCCCAAAGGTATCCCTGCCCATACCACTGCTATCTTAACCCATCCCACAAGCATCCAAAGGCTTAAACCATTTCTAAAAGTTCCCACCAAGACTTTATTGACTAAAATAAATGAAGCAAGTGTGTGAAGCAAAGATAATCTTTATTAATAACAAGTTGTAAAAGAAAAATGACCCAAGTCAAGTGTCCAAAGCAAAAATAAAGTCAACAGGTAGCCATGCAGTCTCTGGCACTCTTCTCAGTCAGTCTGAGGTGTTCCCATCATCTCAGGGGTGAAGGGTCCAGGTGCAGTGCAGGTGGCTGCTGCTGGAGTGCTGGTCTGAGGCGCCATTGGGGTGCCTGGCCCTGAGAGGACAACAGGGGACGGTGTGTGGAGGAAGTTCTCAGAGAGCTGGCTGAGTCCCGTGATGTTGAGAGCATCTTCCTCCATGACATGGGGTGTGAGTCCCAATACCGATGACAGATGTTCTGAGGCCGGGCTTGGCTGTGGGGTGGAGGAAGGAGCAGTGAAGTGGGGATGTCTGGTCTGCAGCTGAGTGAGGTGAGGCATCAGTGGCATCTGTGGCGTGGGTGGCATCTGTGGCATTGGTGGCATCTGTGGTGTGGGTGGCATCGGTGGTGTGGGTGGCATCTGTGGCGTGACTGGCATTGGTGGCGTGGGTGGCATTGGTGGTATCATTGGCATCGGTGGCACCGGTGACGTTCGATGTACCTGTGCCTGGACTGGGAAGGGCTGCCTGTGCTGCTGGAGCTTCTGGTAGCTGTAGCCTTAGTAGTTGAGGGCCTGTGGAAAGCCTTGGAAGGTCAGTGACATCACCTGAGGTGGAGGAGCAGGCCTGGACTGGGTGGGAACAGGTTCAGCTTGGTCTGGAGGGTTGTGAAGAAGATCGGTGATCCTGTCCTTCACCACCTGGTACTGGGATTCCGACATGTTCATGGGGGTCTGGTTGACGTAGGTGAGGAAGGGCTTGCAGTTGGGGGATGGGACGTCGGCGTGTACCAGCTGAGAGAGGAGATCTATGCTGCTTCTGATGGTGTCCCTGATCTCCAGCAGGACAGTGTGGCTCTGCCCCTCCTATCTGCCTCTCTGCCTTTCTGTGGAGGTGGAGCTGGGGGGTGGATGTGGGTTGGACTGTGGTGGAAGTGCCCTCTCCTTGCTCCCACTGCATCAGGGGGTCCTCCATGTGCCACGGGTAGTACAGCTGTTGGGGGGGTCTCCATTGTTGGCACACTCCACAGATACCTGCCTGGACACAGGAGCTGACTCTTGGCCAGAAGAGGACTGGCTCTCAGCAGGCTGCCTGAGAGACAGGATTGTGAGAGGGGCTGCTCCTCGGTGGCGGATCTCACCCTCCAAGAAGCTGCACTTGGCCATCACGTAGGTCTCTCGGTCCGTCAGCTTGACCACGGCCTGGCCAGATTTCTTGAGGTGCAGCTTCCC
>BLBF01019928.1:21474-33475 GCA_015471245.1 Laticauda colubrina | reverse complement strand
TGTTAAGAAATTTGAATCCCAAATTTGAATCCTGGATGACTGTATAAAAAAACTTAAAAACTCAAAAATATAAAAAAAAAAAAAAAAAAAAAAAAAGAGAACTGTAAGTTAAAAGAGAGAGCTAAAATATTTGGGAAAGATTCAAACTAGCTCTGTCCCAATTCACTGCTGTAAAAAAAAAAGAGAAGGTAAAGTACAATCAGGTTTTTAAGTCTGATGTCAGCCTTACCCTGTAGAAAAACCAGATGCACAGGAAAATGAGAACTATACTTTGGAGATGGTATTTACTGTATTAAGAAAATTGTACAGCAGGAGTAAGTTTAATTTATATTCACTGAGAGTTTTTAACCAGATGTTTTTATATGAAGTAGTTGAAGATATTTTCTAGAATCTAAATATAAATTTAGATTTAATTATTTGTTCTTAATTAGCTTATAGATTAAGCATTTTTGATGAAAGGGGAGCAGATGATATTTTCAGGTATAAACAATAGAAAAGGATAATTAAGTTTCATAACCTCTAAATTTTATCAACCTGATTAACAGCAGCATTAATTGGTACAAGAAATTATAGTTTGTTCTATAACCCCAGGATAGCTTTGTAATCTAATGTTTTATGACAAGAAAAATTTCTTTAGTAAAAATAGCCATACAGTATTTGTACATTAATAAAGCAACTAATTTTAATCACACAATTACAGGAAATACATTGCAGATGTTTCTGTTGAGGAAGTCAAATATGTCTACAGACTTCAGGAAGTATAAAGCAGCAGAGAAGAAGAGATAATTGGGAGATTATTGTCTTTTATTGCTACTGATCACAAAGAGTTCAAAAATAAAGCATCAGTAAAAGAACTGATTTGTCATTATATTTCTTGTAAGTGCAAAAACCATCACTATATATGGTATGTGAAACAGCTGAAAAGGACTAAATATTGTCTAAAATAGTTAACAGGAAATGTTTTGTATTTTTAATCTACAGCTAACAGTTTTCATCTGCTAAATTATCTTATTCAGGAAAGCAGGAATGTATGCATGTATGAAGGAATGATAAATAGAAGCTTAGAAAGATGACATTTTGTAAAATAAATGGAATTGAAGACAATAAATTGGACTATACAACACAGAAAAAAACAAAGCAAAACAGAAAGACTCTCCCTAAAGCTTTTTTTAAAATGATAGATGAAATAAATTTAAAAGACACATGGAGAGAAAGAAATGCTAAGACTAAAGCCCATGTCACACTGAACCAACGGATGCAAAGAGGATGTAAAACAGACAAAAAACCGTGCCATCTGTTCGAAAATGCAATGTACTCACTGCCTCCGTTTGGCTTCCTCTCTATCCGTCCAGCATCCGTTTATGGACGTTTCATCCGCTCCAAAAGTTTTGGGCTGCCTAAAACTTTTGCGTGGAAAATGTATCCAGTTCATCCGTTCTGCATCCGCTACGCATCCGCTACGCATCTGCTATGCATCCGCTATATCCACTAGGCATCCGCTACGCATCCACGCAACTCCATCTGCTCGGACACGGGGAGGAAGCAGAACGGATGCAGAACGGATGCAGAACGGATGCAGAATGGATGCCTAGAGGATGCAGAACGGAAACAAAGCGTTTAAAACAGAAAAAACATTCGCAGAGGGGACCTATCTCGGATATTAAGGATGTCTAGAGGATGCCTACAGGATGCCTGGAGGATGCTTAGCGGAAAATCTATACTGCCTATAAAAGGGGGGAGCAACTCGCCTGCATCTAATTTTCAGAACAGCAGCCCAGCGGTGCAGATCTCTGCAGCCTTCATCTGCCTCTTCCTCTTCCACAGCATCCAGTCATGTCCACCGTGGATTGTAACAAAGTCCTTTTGGCAGCCACCATCATTCTTCAACAGTGCGAACCCATCTGCAGGCTCTGTGAACACGACTGCGAGAAGAAAAGGAGCCACCCAAAAAGAGTCTGGGTCCGAAGATGGTTCGCCAGAAGAGCAGAGGACAGACTGTACAACAAGCTAATGGTGGAGCTCAAGAGCGAAGACACTCGGGCGTTCCAGAACTGCATGAGGATGCCTCCAGCCATGTTTGACGAAGTTGTGGAGCGCCTGACACCCAGGTTGACCAAGACAAACACCAGCTTCCGGCCCAGCCTGGAACCTGGGCTCAAGGTGGCACTCACTCTGCACCACCTGGCCTCAGGGACCTCCTACAGGAGCATGCAGTATGGCTGGAGGGTGCCATGCAACACCATCAGCATTGTGGTAGGAGAAGTGGTGCAGGCCAACATCGAAGAATACAAGGAGGAGCTCCTCCAATACCCCTCCACTGAAGAAGGATGGAAGAAAGTTGCAGAGCAGTGGTATCAGAAGTGGAACTTCCCACACACCGTTGGAGCCATAGATGGCAAGCATGTGGCCTGCAAATCTCCAGCCAACTCGGGGTCCACTTATTTCAACTCCAAGGGCTTCTTCAGCATCATCCTCTTCGCCATGGTCGATGCTAACTACAAGTTCATGTAATCAATGCTTCAGGCAAGGGCTCCTCTTCAGATACCCAGGTATACAACGCCAGTCACCTCAAGGAGGGACTGGATTGCAACCTCATCGTGGGCTTCCCAGATCCAGAACCCCTGCCCAACGACACGCAAGATGTGCCTTACTTCATCGTGGGGGATGACGACTTCTCCCTCAGAACCTACCTCATGAAGCCCTACATCTCCAGACTCCTCACCCATGAAGAGAGGATCTTCAACTACTGGGCGCCTTTGGCATCCTGGCCAACAGGTCCAAGGTACTTCTCACCACCATGCAGCATTGCCCAGAGACCATGAGGAGGATCATGGAAGCTTGCTGCATCCTGCACAATCTCATGCACACCCGCTACCCAGTCTTGCAGAACAGGCTTGTGGACCTCCAACAAGCCAATGGGGACATGGAGCCTGGGGAATGGAGGCAAGGGCGAAACCTGATCGACACTGAGAATGTGCAAGGCCCCAACAGAGCCTCACATGAAGCGAAGAAGCAGCGCAACCTCCTGAGACACTGGTGCAACTCCCCAGCTGGAGCAATGGAGTGGCAAGACAGGATGGTAGATGCTTAATGGATGCTTCCTTCAGCCTGTCTCATCACAAGGATGAGATTTGGCCATGTATGTTTGGTTCGCCTACAATGAACAGGGCGTTTAATAAAGAGTTGTGTTTATGTTGACATGCGTGGATAATTATTACATTATTACTGATAATAAAGGGCCGTAGGTGTGGCACCTGGGAGGGTGGACCATACAGTCCCACTATGCTTGCACTGGAGGTTTATCTATCCCACAGCTATTACCCATCCCACAGGTATCCCTGCCCATCCCACAGCTATCTCAACCCATCCCACAGCTATCTTAACCCATCCCACAAGCATGCAAAGGCTTAAAAGGCTTTAGAAGCTTAAAAGGCTTCTAAAAGTTTCCAGCAAGACTTTATTTAAAAAAAAGAAATGAAGCAAGTGTGTGAATCAAAAATAGACTTTATTAACAAGAAGCTATAAGACAAAAATGAGTCTCTGGCACTCCTCTTGGTCGCTCAGTCTCAGGGGTGAAGGGTGCAGGTGCTGTGGAGGTGGCTGGTGCTGGAGTGCTTGTCATCAGCTCCTCCAGAAGCAGAAGCCCCAGCCCCAGAAGAGTGAGCCCATGCTGCAGAAGCCCCAGCAGAACCAGAGTGAGGGCCAGGGGGCGGGATGGTAGCTCTGCTGATGGCAGCAGATGGCTGAGGCTTGCTGTGCTTCCGCATGGTTGTGGGATTGCTGGCTGGCAGGGAGGCTGGCAGGAACCAAGGCTGGCAGCAAGGCTTTCAGGGAGGCTGGCACCAAGGCAGGCAGGAAGGCTGGCACCAAGGCTGGCAGGAAGGCTGGCAGGGAGGCAGGCACCAAGGCTGGCAGGCAGGCTGGCAGGCAGGCAGGCAGGCAGGCACCATGGCTGGCAGGCAGGCAGGCACCAAGGCTGGCAGGCAGACATGAACCAAGGCTGGCAGGCAGGCTGGCAGGCAGGCTGGCAGGCAGGCAGGCACCATGGCTGGCAGGCAGGCAGGCACCAAGGCTGCCAGGCAGACATGAACCAATGCTGGCAGGAAGGCTGGCAGGCAGACATGAACCAAGGCTGGCAGGAAGGCAGGCAGCAAGGCTGGCAGGTAGACTGGCTGGCAGGGAGGCTGGTAGCAAGGCTGGCAGGGAGGCAGACAGCAAGGCTGGCAGGGAGGCTGGCAGGGAGGCTGGCAGCAAGACCTGCAGCAAGGCTTGTAGGCAGGCATGCAGGCAGGGCAGGCAAGGCTGCCAATCAATCCGGCAGCAGGTCTTTCCTCTGAATGGTGACCTGCTTCCGAGCTGCTTCTGTTATATCCGCGGGGCTGATGCAATGCATCCTCCCCGCATGCGCAGTGAACGCCAGGCAACCATTAGGCTTCCGCTGTGCATCCGCTAGGCTTCCACTCTGCATCTGCTTCATCCGTTTGGCGTCCGCTCTGCATCCGCTCTTTCCGTTCCGCATCCGCTTCGCTGAGGCCCCCCGGAAGCCCTGCGGATGTGCCACCCACTCCCATCCGCTCCCTTCCGCTTCCATCCGCTAGGCTTCCATTCCGCATCCACTTTGCATCCGCCCTGCATCCTCCCCACGTCCGTGTTATCCGCTCCGGTTATGCAAATTTTTGCCCCTTTTGAGAGCAGATAACAACGGATGGAACATTTTGCTCGTCCACTGTGTCCTTTTTGCATCCGTTGGCCAGTGTGACATGGGCTTAAACAATACACCTTCTATTTAAACAGACATTTATCATGGTCCAGAATAGATATGATATGGATGTCAACAGAATTGTTGGCTAATATCCAACAAATAAATATTGAAACAAGTACTTGGGCAGATCATAATCCAAAGACAATTAAATGGAAAGGACAAAGAAGAAAATCTAGATGGACGTTAAATAATACTATACTAAAAGAAAAAGACTTTATACACAGGATGGAGAAAGAACTAGCTTTTTTCTTTAAAGAAAATAAAAAAGAAGATACATCAATGCAGAACATATGGGATACAATGAAGGCATATGCCAGAGGCTTGATAATAAACTATACAAGGAAAAAAAATACCATGAAAAGATTAGCCTCTAAGACATTAGAAGATGAGTATAAAGGACTTGAAAAAGAGTTACAGAAAATGCCACAGAAAAAGGACATTAAGTTAAAAATGGATATAATTAAACATAAAATGGGACTAATGGAAAAAGAAGAATTAGCATAGAAAATCAGAGGTGTGAAACAAAACTATTTTGAAGATGCAAATAAACCAGGTAGATGGTGAGAATATAAAGTGAGAAAGGAGAAGGAATCAAGGAAAATATTGCAACTAATAGATGAACAAGGCCAAGTTTGCTATGGAAGTAAAGAGAAGAAGGAAATTATACAAGACTGTTATGGGAAACTAAACACACAAGAGAATATTGACAATGAAAGAGTTAAACAGTATTTACAGAATACTAATCTACCCTAGATACCTAAAGAGATTGAAATAATGTTAGAAAGCAATATAATGATGATGGAGTTAACTGAAGCACTTAAGAAACAAAATAATAGAAAGGCACCAGGCTCAGATGGACTTCCTGCGGAATTTTACAAAACACTACAAGAATCTTTGAATCTTCCATTGCTACAAGTTATGAATGAAGTGTTAAAGAAGAAAATATCTAAATCATGGTCAGAAACTTATATTACACTTGTTCCAAAAGAGGAGGCTGACCCATTACAAATCAAGATATAGACCTATTTCCCTACTAAACATAGAATATAAAATTTTTGCTTCAATATTGACAGAAAGACTTAAAAATATATAAATAATTTATTCATCCTGATCAAAATGGATTTCTGCCAAAAAGACAAATTAAGACAATATGAGAGTAATATTGGACACTTTAGAATACTACGAGGCACACTCTGAAAAACAAATGGCTTTGATATTTTTAGATGCACAGAAGGCATTTGACAATGTGAATTGGTGATTCATGTTATTACTGCTGGAACAGATGGGCTTTGGTAAAAAAAATTCATCCAAGCAATAGAAGCTATATATCATAAGCAAACAGCAAAGGTAATGATAGAGGGAGAATTAACAGACTCTATTGATATATGAAAACAGACAAGACAAGGGTGCCCACTATCACCTTTGTTGTTTGTGTTAACCTTGGAAGTGCTAAACAGAAATATTAGAGAAGAAAAGGATATAAAAGGGATGATAATTAAAAATAAAGAATTTAAATTGCAAGCATTCGCAGATGATCTGGTTTTCATTTTAGAAGACCCACTAGAAACAGCATTAAAATTGATAGAAAAGATAGAGGTATATGGGAAGGTGGCTGGTTTGAAAATAAATAAAGACAAAACAAAGATTTTGACAAAGAATATATTTTATCAAGACAAAAGGAAGAACTGGTGGATGTATTGAAAATCCAGGTCACAAATAAGATCAAGTACTTGGGGATACATTTGACAGCAAGGTGTAGTGTATTAAAAGAGAATAACTATTAAACTTAAGCAGCAGATATCGCTAGATTTGGCGAAATGGGAAAATTTACAACTGCCATTAATAGGGAGAACATAAACAATCAAGATGAATATATTACCCAGAATTTTATATTTGTTCCAAACAATTCCAATTAGGCTTGGAAAATACTATTTTGAAGATTTAAATAAAATTGTGTTGAAATATATATGGTAAGGTAAGAAAGCAGAAATAAAATTAAAATTTTTGCAAGATGCTAGAATAAGAGGAGGATTTGGTTTGCCTAACTGGGAGTTGTACTAACAAGCTACAAATTTGATGTGGGTTAAAGAATGGATAACATTTAAGGCCCTGTCACATTGGCCGACGGATGCAAAACGTTTGTAAAAAGGACATAGCGAATGAGAAAATGTTCCATCCCTTGTTATCCACTCTCAAAAGTGCCCCAAATTTGCATAACCAGAGTGGACAACAATGGAAAGGAATGGACGGGGGGAGGATGTAGAGGGGATGGAAAGCGGATGCTCCATGGAAGCCTAGCAGATGGAAGGGGATGGGAGCGGATGGCACATCCGCTAGGCTTCCGGGGTAGCACAGCGAAGCGGACCCGCAGCGGAAAGAGCGGATGCCTAGTGGATGCCTAGCAGATGAAGTGGATGCAGAGTGGAAGCCGAGCGGAAGCCTAGCGGAAGCCTACCGGATGCACAGTGTTCACTGCACATGGGGGGAGGATGCATTGCGTCAGCCCCATGGATATAAAGGGAAGCAGCTCGCAAGCAGGTCACCATTCAGAGGAAAGACCTGCTTCCAGACACAGCTCTCAAGCCAGCCAGCAAGCCAACAACCTAACAACCATGGGGAAGAAGAGAAAGCCTCAGCCATCTGCTGCCAGCCCTAGCAAGAGGGACAGGGCCAGCATCACATCCCCTGGCCCTGACTCTGCTTCTGCTGGGGCTTCTGCTGCTCGGGCTCACTCTTCTGGGGCTGGTGCTTCTGCTGGTGCTTACTCTGCTGGCACTGCTCCTGGTGCTGGTGCTTCTGCTGGTGCTTACTCTGCTGGCACTGCTCCTGGTGCTGGGGCTTCTGCTGGGGCTTACTCTGCTGGCGCTGCTCCTGGTGCTGTTGGTGCTCCTGGTCCTGCTGGTCCTGCTGGTGCTCCTGGTGATGCTGCTGCTGGTGGTGGTGATGCTGCTGGTCCTGCTGGTCCTGCTTTTGCTGCTACTCTTGTTGTTGCTGCTGGTGGTGGTGTGGAGGAGCAGCCCCTACAACCTCGAAGCCCCTCTGATGAGGGCCCATATGGCCCTGCCAGAGGGAGGAAGAGGCAAACGTGTGAACAGGAGAGGAGGCAATACACCATAGAAGAGGAACATGAGGAGGAGGTGATGGAGTGGCTGAGGGTGAATTAGTATCTTTGGTGGAAGGGACGCAGGCTCTATCGAGACACCAAGAGGAAGCAGGCTGCTTGGAGAGAGAAGGCGGAGAGCCTGGGCTACACTTTGGAGGTGCTCCTCGGCTGGTGGAAGCACATTCCTGGTATGGGAAGCTTCACCTCAAGATATCTGGCCAGGCCACAGTCAAGCTGACGGACAGAGAGACCTACATGATGGCCGAGTGCAGCTTCTTGGAGGGTGAGATCCGCCACCGAGGAGAAGCCCCTCTCACAACCCTCTCTCTCAGGCAGCCTGCTGAAAGCCAGTCCTCTTCTGGAAAAGAGTCAGCTCCTGTGTCCAGGTATCTGTGGAGCGTGCCATGATGGAAACCCCTCCCCGACAGCTGTACTACCCATGGCGGAGCACGTGGAGGACCCCCTGACGCAGTGGGAGCAAGGAGAGGGCACTGCCACCAGAGACCAACCCACATCCATCCCCAGCTCCACCTCTACCGAAAGGAAGAGAGGCAGACCGGAGGGGCAGAGCCACACTGTCCTGCTGGAGATCAGGGACACCATCAGGAGCAGTGTAGATCTCCTCTCTTAGCTGGTACACACCAACATCCCACCCTCCAACCACAAGCCCTTCCTCACCTACGTCAATCAGACCCTCATGAACAAGTCGGAAACACAGTACCAGGTGGTGAAGAACAGGATCACCGATCTTCTTCACAACCCTCCAGACCCAGCTGAACCTGCTCCCACCCAGTCCAGGCCTGCTCCTCCACCCCAGGTGATGTCACTGCCCTTCCAAGGCTTTCCACAGGCCCTCACCTACCAAGGCTACAGCTACCAGGAGGTCCAGCAGCACAGGCAACCCTTCCCAGTCCAGGCACAGGTACATCGGATTTCACTGGTGCCACTGATGCCACCGATGCCACCCACACCACTGATGCCACCCACGCCACCGATGCTACCCACGCCACCGATGCCACCGATGCCTCACCTCGCTCAGCTGCAGACCAGACAGCCCCGCTACACTGCTCCTTCCTCCACCCCACAGCCAAGCCCGGCCTCAGAACATCTGTCATCGGTTTTGGGGCTGACACCCCATGTCATGGAGGAAGGGGCTCTCAACATCACGGGACTGAGCCAGCTGTCTGAGAGCTTCCTCTACAAACCGTCCCCTGCTGTCCTCCCGGAGCCAGGCACCCCAATGGTGCCTCAGACCAGCACTCCAACAGCAGCCACCTCCACAGCACCTGGACCCTTCACCCCTGAGACTGGGCATGCCTCAGAGTGACCAAGAAGAGTGCCAGAGATTGGGTGGCTACCTCTTGACTTTATTTTTGCTTTGGACACTTGACTTGGGTCATTTTGCTTTTACAGTTTGTTATTAATAAAGATTATCTTTGCTTCGCACACTTGCTTCATTTATTTTATTAAATAAAGTCTTGGTGGAAATTTTTAGAAATGGTTTAAGCCTTTGCATGCTTGTGGGATGGGTTAAGACAGCAGTGGGATGGGCAGGGATGCCTTTGGGATGGGTAATAGCTGTGGGATGGGCAGGGATATCTTTGGGGGATGGGTAATAGCTGTGGGATAGATAAACCTCCAGTGCAAGCATAGTGGGACTCTAGGGTCCACCCTCCCAGGTGCCACACCTTTGGCCCTTCATTATCAATAACAATGTAAGCATTGATCCACACATTTCAACATAAACACAACTCTTTATTAAATGCCCTGTTCATTGTACGCCCACGTAACATACATGGCCCAATCTCATCAGGCTGAAGGAAGCATCCATTAATCATCTATCATCCTGTCTTGCCACTCCACTGCTCCAGCTGTGGAGTTGCACCAGTGTCTCAGGAGTTTGCGCTGTTTCTTCCGTTCACGTGAGGCTCTGTTGGAGCCTTGCACATCCTCAGTGTCTATCAGGTTTCGCCCTTGCCTCCATTCCCCAGGCTCCATATCCCCATTGGCTTGTTGGAGGTCCACGAGCCTGTTCTGCAACACTGGGTAGCAGCTGCGCATGAGATTGTGCAGGATGCAGCAAGCTTCCACGATGTTTCTCACGGTCTCTGGGTGATGCTGCATGGTGGTGAGAAGTACCTGGAACCTGTTGGCCAGGATGCCAAAGGCGTTCTCCACCACCCGCCTTGCCCTGGACAGCCTGTAGTTGAAGATCCTCTCTTCACGGGTGAGGTATTTGGAAATGTAGGGCTTCATGAGGTAGGTTCTGAGGGAAAAGGCATCATCCCCCATGAGGAAGTAGGGCACATCTTCTGTGTCATTGGGCAGGTGGTCTGGATCCGGGAAGCCCATGATGAGGTTGCGTTCCAGCCCCTCCTTGAGGTGACTGGCATTGTATACCTGGGCATCTGAACATGAGCCGTTGCCTGAAGCATCAGTGTATATGAACTTGTAGTCAGCATCGACCATGGCAAAGAGGATGATGCTGAGGAAGCCCTTGTAGTTGAAATAAGTGGACCTTGACTTGGCTGGAGCTTTGCAGGCCACGTGCTTGCCATCGATGGCTCCAACGATGTGGGGGAAGTTCCACTTCTGATACCACTGCTCTGCAACTTTCTTCCATCCTTCTTCAGTGGAGGGGCACTGGAGGAGCTCCAGTGTATTCTTCCATGATGGCCTGCATCACTTCTCTGACCACAATGCTGATGGTGTTGTGTGGCACCCTCCAGCCATACTGCATGCTCCTGTACGTGGTCCCAGAGGCCAGGTGGCGCAGAGTCAGTGCCACCTTGAGCCCAGGGTCCAGGCTGGGCCGGAAGTTGGTGCTCTGCTTGGTCAACCTGGGTGTCAGCCGCTCCACAACTTCATCAAACACGGCTGGCGGCATCCTCATGAAGTTCTGGAATGCACGAGTGACTTTGTTCCTCAGCTCCACCATCAGCTTGTTGTACAGTCCGTACTCTGCTCTTCTCCTGATACATCTTTGGACCCAGACACTTCTTGGCCGCCTCCTTTTTTTCCCGTAGAACAGGTGAAAGAGCCTGTAGATGGCTTCGCACTGTTGCAGAATGATGGTGGCTACCAAAAGGACTCTGTTACGATCCATGGTGGACATGACTGGATGCTGTGGAAGAGCAAGAGCAAGAGCAAGGCTGCAGAAGTCTGCACAGCAGGGCTACTGGACTGAAAGTGAGATCCTCCCCCTTTTTATGGGAAATATAATTTTTCGCTCGGTGTCCTTTTGCATCCTCTAGGCATCCTGCAGACATCCTAAATATCCGAGATACATCCCCTCTGTGAACGTTTTTTCCATTTTAATGCTTTGTATGCAAGCTGCATCCGCTTTCATCCTTTCTCCGTCCATGCTACTAACGCTGCGCATCCATTCCACATCCATTTCGCTTCCTCCCTGTGTCCGTTTTCCGCTGGAGCGAATGCGAGTTGCGCGGATGCGCAGTGGATGCCTAGCGGATATAGCGGATGCGTAACGGATGATGATGGATGTAGAACGGATGTTCCCCGTATGCGTTGTGGATGCAGAACGGACGCGTTGGATACATTTTCCGCTCAAAAAGTTTTGAGCAGCTCAAGACTTTTTGAGCAGATTAAATGTAAGTCGACGGATGTTGGACAGATAGAGAGGATGAAAAACGGACGCAGTGAGTACAGAACGGAAGCATCGCGTTAACCAACAGATGGCAAGTGTTTCTCTCCGTTTTACATCCTCTTTCCATCCATTGGTGCAGTGTGACATGGGCTTAAGAAATGCTAGATTGTTGACATTAGAAGGACATGATTGGGGTGGCATGCTTTTTTATGGTACAAAGGAACTAAAACATAGAAGTATTTTAGAAGACATTATATACAGGACTCTCTGTGGTTAAACTGGGAGAAGACTAAAAGGCAATGTTATTTGAAAATTCCTGTTAAGCCTGGGTTCCCCAACCAGGGTTAGGTAGATAAGCTAAACAGAATGTGCAGCGTTAGTCAGATAGGCACACAGATAAATGAGTGAGCTAAGCTTGTATGTTTATTTTTTATTTTTTTGAAAAAAAAATTTATTAATTTTTTAACAAACAAACATATACCAACAAAACACAAAACATAAAAAACATAAAATATCTTTTTGGACGGCA
>BLBF01019927.1:21474-33475 GCA_015471245.1 Laticauda colubrina | reverse complement strand
TGTTAAGAAATTTGAATCCCAAATTTGAATCCTGGATGACTGTATAATGAAACTTACATACTCAGAAATATGATCTCAAAAAAAAAAAAAAAAAAAGAGAACTGTAAGTTAAAAGAGAGAGCTAAAATATTTGGGAAAGATTCAAACTAGCTCTGTCCCAATTCACTGCTGTATAAAGAAGAGAGAAGGTAAAGTACAATCAGGTTTTTAAGTCTGATGTCAGCCTTACCCTGTAGAAAAACCAGATGCACAGGAAAATGAGAACTATACTTTGGAGATGGTATTTACTGTATTAAGAAAATTGTACAGCAGGAGTAAGTTTAATTTATATTCACTGAGAGTTTTTAACCAGATGTTTTTATATGAAGTAGTTGAAGATATTTTCTAGAATCTAAATATAAATTTAGATTTAATTATTTGTTCTTAATTAGCTTATAGATTAAGCATTTTTGATGAAAGGGGAGCAGATGATATTTTCAGGTATAAACAATAGAAAAGGATAATTAAGTTTCATAACCTCTAAATTTTATCAACCTGATTAACAGCAGCATTAATTGGTACAAGAAATTATAGTTTGTTCTATAACCCCAGGATAGCTTTGTAATCTAATGTTTTATGACAAGAAAAATTTCTTTAGTAAAAATAGCCATACAGTATTTGTACATTAATAAAGCAACTAATTTTAATCACACAATTACAGGAAATACATTGCAGATGTTTCTGTTGAGGAAGTCAAATATGTCTACAGACTTCAGGAAGTATAAAGCAGCAGAGAAGAAGAGATAATTGGGAGATTATTGTCTTTTATTGCTACTGATCACAAAGAGTTCAAAAATAAAGCATCAGTAAAAGAACTGATTTGTCATTATATTTCTTGTAAGTGCAAAAACCATCACTATATATGGTATGTGAAACAGCTGAAAAGGACTAAATATTGTCTAAAATAGTTAACAGGAAATGTTTTGTATTTTTAATCTACAGCTAACAGTTTTCATCTGCTAAATTATCTTATTCAGGAAAGCAGGAATGTATGCATGTATGAAGGAATGATAAATAGAAGCTTAGAAAGATGACATTTTGTAAAATAAATGGAATTGAAGACAATAAATTGGACTATACAACACAGAAAAAAACAAAGCAAAACAGAAAGACTCTCCCTAAAGCTTTTTTTAAAATGATAGATGAAATAAATTTAAAAGACACATGGAGAGAAAGAAATGCTAAGACTAAAGCCCATGTCACACTGAACCAACGGATGCAAAGAGGATGTAAAACAGACAAAAAACCGTGCCATCTGTTCGAAAATGCAATGTACTCACTGCCTCCGTTTGGCTTCCTCTCTATCCGTCCAGCATCCGTTTATGGACGTTTCATCCGCTCCAAAAGTTTTGGGCTGCCTAAAACTTTTGCGTGGAAAATGTATCCAGTTCATCCGTTCTGCATCCGCTACGCATCCGCTACGCATCTGCTATGCATCCGCTATATCCACTAGGCATCCGCTACGCATCCACGCAACTCCATCTGCTCGGACACGGGGAGGAAGCAGAACGGATGCAGAACGGATGCAGAACGGATGCAGAATGGATGCCTAGAGGATGCAGAACGGAAACAAAGCGTTTAAAACAGAAAAAACATTCGCAGAGGGGACCTATCTCGGATATTAAGGATGTCTAGAGGATGCCTACAGGATGCCTGGAGGATGCTTAGCGGAAAATCTATACTGCCTATAAAAGGGGGGAGCAACTCGCCTGCATCTAATTTTCAGAACAGCAGCCCAGCGGTGCAGATCTCTGCAGCCTTCATCTGCCTCTTCCTCTTCCACAGCATCCAGTCATGTCCACCGTGGATTGTAACAAAGTCCTTTTGGCAGCCACCATCATTCTTCAACAGTGCGAACCCATCTGCAGGCTCTGTGAACACGACTGCGAGAAGAAAAGGAGCCACCCAAAAAGAGTCTGGGTCCGAAGATGGTTCGCCAGAAGAGCAGAGGACAGACTGTACAACAAGCTAATGGTGGAGCTCAAGAGCGAAGACACTCGGGCGTTCCAGAACTGCATGAGGATGCCTCCAGCCATGTTTGACGAAGTTGTGGAGCGCCTGACACCCAGGTTGACCAAGACAAACACCAGCTTCCGGCCCAGCCTGGAACCTGGGCTCAAGGTGGCACTCACTCTGCACCACCTGGCCTCAGGGACCTCCTACAGGAGCATGCAGTATGGCTGGAGGGTGCCATGCAACACCATCAGCATTGTGGTAGGAGAAGTGGTGCAGGCCAACATCGAAGAATACAAGGAGGAGCTCCTCCAATACCCCTCCACTGAAGAAGGATGGAAGAAAGTTGCAGAGCAGTGGTATCAGAAGTGGAACTTCCCACACACCGTTGGAGCCATAGATGGCAAGCATGTGGCCTGCAAATCTCCAGCCAACTCGGGGTCCACTTATTTCAACTCCAAGGGCTTCTTCAGCATCATCCTCTTCGCCATGGTCGATGCTAACTACAAGTTCATGTAATCAATGCTTCAGGCAAGGGCTCCTCTTCAGATACCCAGGTATACAACGCCAGTCACCTCAAGGAGGGACTGGATTGCAACCTCATCGTGGGCTTCCCAGATCCAGAACCCCTGCCCAACGACACGCAAGATGTGCCTTACTTCATCGTGGGGGATGACGACTTCTCCCTCAGAACCTACCTCATGAAGCCCTACATCTCCAGACTCCTCACCCATGAAGAGAGGATCTTCAACTACTGGGCGCCTTTGGCATCCTGGCCAACAGGTCCAAGGTACTTCTCACCACCATGCAGCATTGCCCAGAGACCATGAGGAGGATCATGGAAGCTTGCTGCATCCTGCACAATCTCATGCACACCCGCTACCCAGTCTTGCAGAACAGGCTTGTGGACCTCCAACAAGCCAATGGGGACATGGAGCCTGGGGAATGGAGGCAAGGGCGAAACCTGATCGACACTGAGAATGTGCAAGGCCCCAACAGAGCCTCACATGAAGCGAAGAAGCAGCGCAACCTCCTGAGACACTGGTGCAACTCCCCAGCTGGAGCAATGGAGTGGCAAGACAGGATGGTAGATGCTTAATGGATGCTTCCTTCAGCCTGTCTCATCACAAGGATGAGATTTGGCCATGTATGTTTGGTTCGCCTACAATGAACAGGGCGTTTAATAAAGAGTTGTGTTTATGTTGACATGCGTGGATAATTATTACATTATTACTGATAATAAAGGGCCGTAGGTGTGGCACCTGGGAGGGTGGACCATACAGTCCCACTATGCTTGCACTGGAGGTTTATCTATCCCACAGCTATTACCCATCCCACAGGTATCCCTGCCCATCCCACAGCTATCTCAACCCATCCCACAGCTATCTTAACCCATCCCACAAGCATGCAAAGGCTTAAAAGGCTTTAGAAGCTTAAAAGGCTTCTAAAAGTTTCCAGCAAGACTTTATTTAAAAAAAAGAAATGAAGCAAGTGTGTGAATCAAAAATAGACTTTATTAACAAGAAGCTATAAGACAAAAATGAGTCTCTGGCACTCCTCTTGGTCGCTCAGTCTCAGGGGTGAAGGGTGCAGGTGCTGTGGAGGTGGCTGGTGCTGGAGTGCTTGTCATCAGCTCCTCCAGAAGCAGAAGCCCCAGCCCCAGAAGAGTGAGCCCATGCTGCAGAAGCCCCAGCAGAACCAGAGTGAGGGCCAGGGGGCGGGATGGTAGCTCTGCTGATGGCAGCAGATGGCTGAGGCTTGCTGTGCTTCCGCATGGTTGTGGGATTGCTGGCTGGCAGGGAGGCTGGCAGGAACCAAGGCTGGCAGCAAGGCTTTCAGGGAGGCTGGCACCAAGGCAGGCAGGAAGGCTGGCACCAAGGCTGGCAGGAAGGCTGGCAGGGAGGCAGGCACCAAGGCTGGCAGGCAGGCTGGCAGGCAGGCAGGCAGGCAGGCACCATGGCTGGCAGGCAGGCAGGCACCAAGGCTGGCAGGCAGACATGAACCAAGGCTGGCAGGCAGGCTGGCAGGCAGGCTGGCAGGCAGGCAGGCACCATGGCTGGCAGGCAGGCAGGCACCAAGGCTGCCAGGCAGACATGAACCAATGCTGGCAGGAAGGCTGGCAGGCAGACATGAACCAAGGCTGGCAGGAAGGCAGGCAGCAAGGCTGGCAGGTAGACTGGCTGGCAGGGAGGCTGGTAGCAAGGCTGGCAGGGAGGCAGACAGCAAGGCTGGCAGGGAGGCTGGCAGGGAGGCTGGCAGCAAGACCTGCAGCAAGGCTTGTAGGCAGGCATGCAGGCAGGGCAGGCAAGGCTGCCAATCAATCCGGCAGCAGGTCTTTCCTCTGAATGGTGACCTGCTTCCGAGCTGCTTCTGTTATATCCGCGGGGCTGATGCAATGCATCCTCCCCGCATGCGCAGTGAACGCCAGGCAACCATTAGGCTTCCGCTGTGCATCCGCTAGGCTTCCACTCTGCATCTGCTTCATCCGTTTGGCGTCCGCTCTGCATCCGCTCTTTCCGTTCCGCATCCGCTTCGCTGAGGCCCCCCGGAAGCCCTGCGGATGTGCCACCCACTCCCATCCGCTCCCTTCCGCTTCCATCCGCTAGGCTTCCATTCCGCATCCACTTTGCATCCGCCCTGCATCCTCCCCACGTCCGTGTTATCCGCTCCGGTTATGCAAATTTTTGCCCCTTTTGAGAGCAGATAACAACGGATGGAACATTTTGCTCGTCCACTGTGTCCTTTTTGCATCCGTTGGCCAGTGTGACATGGGCTTAAACAATACACCTTCTATTTAAACAGACATTTATCATGGTCCAGAATAGATATGATATGGATGTCAACAGAATTGTTGGCTAATATCCAACAAATAAATATTGAAACAAGTACTTGGGCAGATCATAATCCAAAGACAATTAAATGGAAAGGACAAAGAAGAAAATCTAGATGGACGTTAAATAATACTATACTAAAAGAAAAAGACTTTATACACAGGATGGAGAAAGAACTAGCTTTTTTCTTTAAAGAAAATAAAAAAGAAGATACATCAATGCAGAACATATGGGATACAATGAAGGCATATGCCAGAGGCTTGATAATAAACTATACAAGGAAAAAAAATACCATGAAAAGATTAGCCTCTAAGACATTAGAAGATGAGTATAAAGGACTTGAAAAAGAGTTACAGAAAATGCCACAGAAAAAGGACATTAAGTTAAAAATGGATATAATTAAACATAAAATGGGACTAATGGAAAAAGAAGAATTAGCATAGAAAATCAGAGGTGTGAAACAAAACTATTTTGAAGATGCAAATAAACCAGGTAGATGGTGAGAATATAAAGTGAGAAAGGAGAAGGAATCAAGGAAAATATTGCAACTAATAGATGAACAAGGCCAAGTTTGCTATGGAAGTAAAGAGAAGAAGGAAATTATACAAGACTGTTATGGGAAACTAAACACACAAGAGAATATTGACAATGAAAGAGTTAAACAGTATTTACAGAATACTAATCTACCCTAGATACCTAAAGAGATTGAAATAATGTTAGAAAGCAATATAATGATGATGGAGTTAACTGAAGCACTTAAGAAACAAAATAATAGAAAGGCACCAGGCTCAGATGGACTTCCTGCGGAATTTTACAAAACACTACAAGAATCTTTGAATCTTCCATTGCTACAAGTTATGAATGAAGTGTTAAAGAAGAAAATATCTAAATCATGGTCAGAAACTTATATTACACTTGTTCCAAAAGAGGAGGCTGACCCATTACAAATCAAGATATAGACCTATTTCCCTACTAAACATAGAATATAAAATTTTTGCTTCAATATTGACAGAAAGACTTAAAAATATATAAATAATTTATTCATCCTGATCAAAATGGATTTCTGCCAAAAAGACAAATTAAGACAATATGAGAGTAATATTGGACACTTTAGAATACTACGAGGCACACTCTGAAAAACAAATGGCTTTGATATTTTTAGATGCACAGAAGGCATTTGACAATGTGAATTGGTGATTCATGTTATTACTGCTGGAACAGATGGGCTTTGGTAAAAAAAATTCATCCAAGCAATAGAAGCTATATATCATAAGCAAACAGCAAAGGTAATGATAGAGGGAGAATTAACAGACTCTATTGATATATGAAAACAGACAAGACAAGGGTGCCCACTATCACCTTTGTTGTTTGTGTTAACCTTGGAAGTGCTAAACAGAAATATTAGAGAAGAAAAGGATATAAAAGGGATGATAATTAAAAATAAAGAATTTAAATTGCAAGCATTCGCAGATGATCTGGTTTTCATTTTAGAAGACCCACTAGAAACAGCATTAAAATTGATAGAAAAGATAGAGGTATATGGGAAGGTGGCTGGTTTGAAAATAAATAAAGACAAAACAAAGATTTTGACAAAGAATATATTTTATCAAGACAAAAGGAAGAACTGGTGGATGTATTGAAAATCCAGGTCACAAATAAGATCAAGTACTTGGGGATACATTTGACAGCAAGGTGTAGTGTATTAAAAGAGAATAACTATTAAACTTAAGCAGCAGATATCGCTAGATTTGGCGAAATGGGAAAATTTACAACTGCCATTAATAGGGAGAACATAAACAATCAAGATGAATATATTACCCAGAATTTTATATTTGTTCCAAACAATTCCAATTAGGCTTGGAAAATACTATTTTGAAGATTTAAATAAAATTGTGTTGAAATATATATGGTAAGGTAAGAAAGCAGAAATAAAATTAAAATTTTTGCAAGATGCTAGAATAAGAGGAGGATTTGGTTTGCCTAACTGGGAGTTGTACTAACAAGCTACAAATTTGATGTGGGTTAAAGAATGGATAACATTTAAGGCCCTGTCACATTGGCCGACGGATGCAAAACGTTTGTAAAAAGGACATAGCGAATGAGAAAATGTTCCATCCCTTGTTATCCACTCTCAAAAGTGCCCCAAATTTGCATAACCAGAGTGGACAACAATGGAAAGGAATGGACGGGGGGAGGATGTAGAGGGGATGGAAAGCGGATGCTCCATGGAAGCCTAGCAGATGGAAGGGGATGGGAGCGGATGGCACATCCGCTAGGCTTCCGGGGTAGCACAGCGAAGCGGACCCGCAGCGGAAAGAGCGGATGCCTAGTGGATGCCTAGCAGATGAAGTGGATGCAGAGTGGAAGCCGAGCGGAAGCCTAGCGGAAGCCTACCGGATGCACAGTGTTCACTGCACATGGGGGGAGGATGCATTGCGTCAGCCCCATGGATATAAAGGGAAGCAGCTCGCAAGCAGGTCACCATTCAGAGGAAAGACCTGCTTCCAGACACAGCTCTCAAGCCAGCCAGCAAGCCAACAACCTAACAACCATGGGGAAGAAGAGAAAGCCTCAGCCATCTGCTGCCAGCCCTAGCAAGAGGGACAGGGCCAGCATCACATCCCCTGGCCCTGACTCTGCTTCTGCTGGGGCTTCTGCTGCTCGGGCTCACTCTTCTGGGGCTGGTGCTTCTGCTGGTGCTTACTCTGCTGGCACTGCTCCTGGTGCTGGTGCTTCTGCTGGTGCTTACTCTGCTGGCACTGCTCCTGGTGCTGGGGCTTCTGCTGGGGCTTACTCTGCTGGCGCTGCTCCTGGTGCTGTTGGTGCTCCTGGTCCTGCTGGTCCTGCTGGTGCTCCTGGTGATGCTGCTGCTGGTGGTGGTGATGCTGCTGGTCCTGCTGGTCCTGCTTTTGCTGCTACTCTTGTTGTTGCTGCTGGTGGTGGTGTGGAGGAGCAGCCCCTACAACCTCGAAGCCCCTCTGATGAGGGCCCATATGGCCCTGCCAGAGGGAGGAAGAGGCAAACGTGTGAACAGGAGAGGAGGCAATACACCATAGAAGAGGAACATGAGGAGGAGGTGATGGAGTGGCTGAGGGTGAATTAGTATCTTTGGTGGAAGGGACGCAGGCTCTATCGAGACACCAAGAGGAAGCAGGCTGCTTGGAGAGAGAAGGCGGAGAGCCTGGGCTACACTTTGGAGGTGCTCCTCGGCTGGTGGAAGCACATTCCTGGTATGGGAAGCTTCACCTCAAGATATCTGGCCAGGCCACAGTCAAGCTGACGGACAGAGAGACCTACATGATGGCCGAGTGCAGCTTCTTGGAGGGTGAGATCCGCCACCGAGGAGAAGCCCCTCTCACAACCCTCTCTCTCAGGCAGCCTGCTGAAAGCCAGTCCTCTTCTGGAAAAGAGTCAGCTCCTGTGTCCAGGTATCTGTGGAGCGTGCCATGATGGAAACCCCTCCCCGACAGCTGTACTACCCATGGCGGAGCACGTGGAGGACCCCCTGACGCAGTGGGAGCAAGGAGAGGGCACTGCCACCAGAGACCAACCCACATCCATCCCCAGCTCCACCTCTACCGAAAGGAAGAGAGGCAGACCGGAGGGGCAGAGCCACACTGTCCTGCTGGAGATCAGGGACACCATCAGGAGCAGTGTAGATCTCCTCTCTTAGCTGGTACACACCAACATCCCACCCTCCAACCACAAGCCCTTCCTCACCTACGTCAATCAGACCCTCATGAACAAGTCGGAAACACAGTACCAGGTGGTGAAGAACAGGATCACCGATCTTCTTCACAACCCTCCAGACCCAGCTGAACCTGCTCCCACCCAGTCCAGGCCTGCTCCTCCACCCCAGGTGATGTCACTGCCCTTCCAAGGCTTTCCACAGGCCCTCACCTACCAAGGCTACAGCTACCAGGAGGTCCAGCAGCACAGGCAACCCTTCCCAGTCCAGGCACAGGTACATCGGATTTCACTGGTGCCACTGATGCCACCGATGCCACCCACACCACTGATGCCACCCACGCCACCGATGCTACCCACGCCACCGATGCCACCGATGCCTCACCTCGCTCAGCTGCAGACCAGACAGCCCCGCTACACTGCTCCTTCCTCCACCCCACAGCCAAGCCCGGCCTCAGAACATCTGTCATCGGTTTTGGGGCTGACACCCCATGTCATGGAGGAAGGGGCTCTCAACATCACGGGACTGAGCCAGCTGTCTGAGAGCTTCCTCTACAAACCGTCCCCTGCTGTCCTCCCGGAGCCAGGCACCCCAATGGTGCCTCAGACCAGCACTCCAACAGCAGCCACCTCCACAGCACCTGGACCCTTCACCCCTGAGACTGGGCATGCCTCAGAGTGACCAAGAAGAGTGCCAGAGATTGGGTGGCTACCTCTTGACTTTATTTTTGCTTTGGACACTTGACTTGGGTCATTTTGCTTTTACAGTTTGTTATTAATAAAGATTATCTTTGCTTCGCACACTTGCTTCATTTATTTTATTAAATAAAGTCTTGGTGGAAATTTTTAGAAATGGTTTAAGCCTTTGCATGCTTGTGGGATGGGTTAAGACAGCAGTGGGATGGGCAGGGATGCCTTTGGGATGGGTAATAGCTGTGGGATGGGCAGGGATATCTTTGGGGGATGGGTAATAGCTGTGGGATAGATAAACCTCCAGTGCAAGCATAGTGGGACTCTAGGGTCCACCCTCCCAGGTGCCACACCTTTGGCCCTTCATTATCAATAACAATGTAAGCATTGATCCACACATTTCAACATAAACACAACTCTTTATTAAATGCCCTGTTCATTGTACGCCCACGTAACATACATGGCCCAATCTCATCAGGCTGAAGGAAGCATCCATTAATCATCTATCATCCTGTCTTGCCACTCCACTGCTCCAGCTGTGGAGTTGCACCAGTGTCTCAGGAGTTTGCGCTGTTTCTTCCGTTCACGTGAGGCTCTGTTGGAGCCTTGCACATCCTCAGTGTCTATCAGGTTTCGCCCTTGCCTCCATTCCCCAGGCTCCATATCCCCATTGGCTTGTTGGAGGTCCACGAGCCTGTTCTGCAACACTGGGTAGCAGCTGCGCATGAGATTGTGCAGGATGCAGCAAGCTTCCACGATGTTTCTCACGGTCTCTGGGTGATGCTGCATGGTGGTGAGAAGTACCTGGAACCTGTTGGCCAGGATGCCAAAGGCGTTCTCCACCACCCGCCTTGCCCTGGACAGCCTGTAGTTGAAGATCCTCTCTTCACGGGTGAGGTATTTGGAAATGTAGGGCTTCATGAGGTAGGTTCTGAGGGAAAAGGCATCATCCCCCATGAGGAAGTAGGGCACATCTTCTGTGTCATTGGGCAGGTGGTCTGGATCCGGGAAGCCCATGATGAGGTTGCGTTCCAGCCCCTCCTTGAGGTGACTGGCATTGTATACCTGGGCATCTGAACATGAGCCGTTGCCTGAAGCATCAGTGTATATGAACTTGTAGTCAGCATCGACCATGGCAAAGAGGATGATGCTGAGGAAGCCCTTGTAGTTGAAATAAGTGGACCTTGACTTGGCTGGAGCTTTGCAGGCCACGTGCTTGCCATCGATGGCTCCAACGATGTGGGGGAAGTTCCACTTCTGATACCACTGCTCTGCAACTTTCTTCCATCCTTCTTCAGTGGAGGGGCACTGGAGGAGCTCCAGTGTATTCTTCCATGATGGCCTGCATCACTTCTCTGACCACAATGCTGATGGTGTTGTGTGGCACCCTCCAGCCATACTGCATGCTCCTGTACGTGGTCCCAGAGGCCAGGTGGCGCAGAGTCAGTGCCACCTTGAGCCCAGGGTCCAGGCTGGGCCGGAAGTTGGTGCTCTGCTTGGTCAACCTGGGTGTCAGCCGCTCCACAACTTCATCAAACACGGCTGGCGGCATCCTCATGAAGTTCTGGAATGCACGAGTGACTTTGTTCCTCAGCTCCACCATCAGCTTGTTGTACAGTCCGTACTCTGCTCTTCTCCTGATACATCTTTGGACCCAGACACTTCTTGGCCGCCTCCTTTTTTTCCCGTAGAACAGGTGAAAGAGCCTGTAGATGGCTTCGCACTGTTGCAGAATGATGGTGGCTACCAAAAGGACTCTGTTACGATCCATGGTGGACATGACTGGATGCTGTGGAAGAGCAAGAGCAAGAGCAAGGCTGCAGAAGTCTGCACAGCAGGGCTACTGGACTGAAAGTGAGATCCTCCCCCTTTTTATGGGAAATATAATTTTTCGCTCGGTGTCCTTTTGCATCCTCTAGGCATCCTGCAGACATCCTAAATATCCGAGATACATCCCCTCTGTGAACGTTTTTTCCATTTTAATGCTTTGTATGCAAGCTGCATCCGCTTTCATCCTTTCTCCGTCCATGCTACTAACGCTGCGCATCCATTCCACATCCATTTCGCTTCCTCCCTGTGTCCGTTTTCCGCTGGAGCGAATGCGAGTTGCGCGGATGCGCAGTGGATGCCTAGCGGATATAGCGGATGCGTAACGGATGATGATGGATGTAGAACGGATGTTCCCCGTATGCGTTGTGGATGCAGAACGGACGCGTTGGATACATTTTCCGCTCAAAAAGTTTTGAGCAGCTCAAGACTTTTTGAGCAGATTAAATGTAAGTCGACGGATGTTGGACAGATAGAGAGGATGAAAAACGGACGCAGTGAGTACAGAACGGAAGCATCGCGTTAACCAACAGATGGCAAGTGTTTCTCTCCGTTTTACATCCTCTTTCCATCCATTGGTGCAGTGTGACATGGGCTTAAGAAATGCTAGATTGTTGACATTAGAAGGACATGATTGGGGTGGCATGCTTTTTTATGGTACAAAGGAACTAAAACATAGAAGTATTTTAGAAGACATTATATACAGGACTCTCTGTGGTTAAACTGGGAGAAGACTAAAAGGCAATGTTATTTGAAAATTCCTGTTAAGCCTGGGTTCCCCAACCAGGGTTAGGTAGATAAGCTAAACAGAATGTGCAGCGTTAGTCAGATAGGCACACAGATAAATGAGTGAGCTAAGCTTGTATGTTTATTTTTTATTTTTTTGAAAAAAAAATTTATTAATTTTTTAACAAACAAACATATACCAACAAAACACAAAACATAAAAAACATAAAATATCTTTTTGGACGGCA
>BLBF01019926.1:0-60102 GCA_015471245.1 Laticauda colubrina | reverse complement strand
TATCTATCTATCTATCTATCTATCTATCTATCTATCTATCTATCTATCTATCATCATCTATCTATCTATCTATCTATCTATCTATCTATCTATCTATCTATCTTTCTATCTATCTATCTATCTTTCTACCTATCTATTCAAAATGTATGCCTGTTTGCCTGCCTGCCTACCTGTCTTTCTGTCTGCCTACCTACCGACTAATATAGATCTACCTAACTACCTACTTATCTACCAATCTACTTATCTACCTACCTACCTCTCTCTCTCTCTCTCTCTTTCCATCCATCCATCTATCCATGTTTAAATCCCTTTTCCACATTGAAACATTTTTGCCAGCACATTGAAAAATCTTTGCCAGCACATTGAAACCTCTTTGGCTTCTATTAAAGGTTTTGTGGATGAAACATGGTCAAGACTATCAGGAAGCTCTCACGTTTTGTTGAGGCTTTAAACAGGATCCATTGGACCAGATCTCCACCCTAAAAATTACTTTTCCCCAATGTATTACAGTGCCAATTTTGAAGAAGGCAAAACCAAAATGTACTGGTAAATTACAAGGAGAACACACACACACACACACACACACACACACACACACAAAACACACACTCCCTGTCTGCCAGAAAAAACATGGCCCTCCCTGTTCTGTATGAAAATAGTTTACTCCAAATTTGCTAATCTGATTGGCTAAGAAAGCCAGCATAGGGATTGGTTCACTAGGAACCAATCCAAAGGAACCGCCAAAAGGCGGTTAAATCAAACGAATGTCATTGGCTACAAGCCAGCAGGCAAGCCATATATAAAGGCTGCCGCGGCTAGAGCCAAACTGTTCCATTTATCTTTACTATTGCAAATAAAGACGTTTACTGTTGGAACCCGGTCTACATCACGTTTTTCCGGACGGAACACTGGCGCCGAGGATGGGATCATCCTAAAATGCGAGACTGTGCATGTGGCAAATTGAAACCCAGGCTGAATGCGATGGCTGGAAATAATGCACCGCCCGCACCCTTCAACCCTAATGAAGAGGATTGGGAATCATATGTAGACCATTTCCAAATGTACTTGGAAAGTAACGAGATGGAAGAGATCTCAGACCAGTGCAGGAGGGCTGTCTTCTTAACGCATTGTGGACCAACTATTTTTAAAATGGCCAAGGCATTAGCGAAGCCCATTAGCGTAAAGCAAATGACCTGGCCCGAACTCCAACGAATGTTGAAGGCTCATTACGCACCAGTGGTGTCAAATCTCATCAAACGGCACAAATTCTACCATAGGACCAAAAAGAAGGCGAGACCATTGCTGATTTTGTGGCAGCCCTCCGACAACTGGGAGGAGTATGTGAGTTCCTGAACTTAGACGAAGCGATGCGAGATCGAGTAATATTGGGTTTAAGAGACTCTAATTTACAAAGCAAGCTGCTAAATAAACCCAACATAACCATAGCCGAAGCAATCACAGAAGCCACAGCCGCAGAAGCCGCGAAAAAGTCAGAGGCCACAATGAAACAAATGAACGCGAACAATGACGAGCGAGGCTAACTAGAGGGAAGAAACAATTTCCCACCACCACACACCATGAAGATTTTGGCAAGACATCAGAATCCAGAGAGGAAGACGATGAGGTCCACCGCCTATACGCCAACAAAAAAAGGCATGAAAAAAGAAACTGGCGGGAATGTGCCGGTTGCGGAGGAAACCACCCTCGAGCCAACTGCAGGTTCCTTGATGCCATCTGCAGAGCTTGTAAGAAAAGGGGACACATCGAGAAGGTCTGTAGGAACTGAAAAAATTACAGCCCTAACAGACGCAGTAACTCGCCCCCACAAGCTGACTTGAAACAAACCAAGAGAAAGTGGCAGCGAAACAAACGAGCCAGGAACCGAGAAAAGACCCAACAAACTTTCACTATCGGAAGCGCTCAGACGGAAAGCAGGAAAAAAGTTAAAATAATCGTAAAAATCGAAGGCAGGGGGTTTTGGAACCTGTTGACCATACTAAATGGGAGACGCCAATAGTAACACCAGTTAAACCTGACGGGTTGGTACGCATCTGCGGAGACTACAAGGCTACCCTGAACCATGTGCTGCAACAAAGCGCATACCCGGTGCCAGTTGTACAACATTTGTTACACTCACTAGGGGGAGGAAAATTTTTTGCTAAATTTTGTGCAAAATTTTTTGCACAAACTTACCAACAGCTTCCAGTAGACCCCTTAACAGCCGAGGCACAGACAATAGTGACTCACAAAGGGGCATTCAAGTGCAACAGACTCCAGTTTAGAGTGAGTGTGGCCCCAGTTGTGTTCCAAAGCCTCATGGAACGCCTATTAAATGGAATAAAAGGGGTCGTACCATATTTTGATTATGTCCTGATTTCGGCTAAAGATACGACCCAACTAGAAAAAAGACTAAGAAATGTACTAACAAAATTCAGAGAATCTGGCCTGAAAGTTAAAAAAGAAAAATGCTGCTTAATGACTGATCTGTTGAATTTCTGGGCTACTTAATAGACGGAGGGGGTATACATCCTATTGAAAAAAAAGTCAAAGCCATTAAAGACACATCACAGCCAAGAAACAAAACAGAATTGCAGGCATTTTTGGGACTAATAAATTTCTATAACGTATTCCTCCCCCACAAAGCGACAATGGCAGTACCATTACACCATTTGCTGGATAAAAAAACTAATTGGACTTGGGGTCATAGAGAGCAAAAAGCTTTCCAGAAAATAAAAAAATTATTAACATCAAACACCGTTCTTATCCAGTTTAATAACACACTTCCATTGACGGTAACCTGCGACGCCTCACCGTTTGGAGTCGGTGCCATCCTGAGCCACCAATTGCCCAATGGGAGAGAGGCACCCGTCACTTATTACTCAAAGACTCTGTCTAAAACAGAACGTAACTATAGTCAACTAGACAGAGAAGCCCTGGCAATCGTCACTGGAGTGAAACGCTTCCACGAATATCTATATGGAAGAACATTTTTGATTGTAACGGACCATAAACCATTACTAGGTATTCTGGCGGGAAACAAGCCTACACCGAACATTTTATCCCCACGAATGACTAGATGGTCAGAATTCCTAGCAGCATACTCTTACACATGAACGCATCGACCCGGGAAGCAAATCTCCCATGCAGACGCATTAAGCAGAGCACCGTTGCCAACGATGGAGGAAGACCGAGCACCAACAATGACTACCCTGCAGATAGAGACAAGCCCTGAACTACCAATATCTGCAAACGATGTCGCCAGAGCCACCGCAAAGGACCCAGTGACTGCCTGCATATTTAACTGGGTAGGTAAAGGCTGGCCGGTAAACCAAAAAACTGAAAACTTTAAACCTTTCCGGACCAGACAAACCGAACTTTCAATTCAAAAGGTTGTTTATTGTGGGGTGATCGGGTAGTAATCCCACCTAAATTACAAACTAGAGTGTTGGGTATGCTTCACGAAGGCCACCCTGGTATTGTAAAAATGAAAAGCCTTGCTAGAAGCTATGTCTGGTGGCCTGGTATAGATAAAGGCATCGAATACTGGGTTACTACTTGTAATAAATGTCAAAAAACCAGGCCTTCCCCACCACAAGCACCCATAAGGGGCTGGGAGACCCCACGAGGCCCCTGGTCTTGGATCCACATTGACTTCGCGGGTCCTAGTAGGGGACATACCTTTTTAATTGTTGTAGATGCATATTCAAATTGGCTGGAAGTTGTAGTAATGTCATCTACGACAACGGAGGTGGTCATTAAACAACTTAACAAACTCTTCGCAACCCATGGATTGCCAGATGTCCTAGTGTCCGAATTAACAGCCTAGGGCCACAATTAACAGCCATCCAATTTGAACAATACCTAGCCTCCCTAGGTATACGCCATGCACTAACCGCGCCGGCCCACCTGGCTGCAAATGGTAGGGCGGAGAGAATGGTCAGGTTTACCAAAGAGGGTTTAGAGAGAATGGACATTGGGTATATCCAGGATAAAATTAACTGCCTACTCACCCTCCAACATATCACACCAAGTTCTGTAACCAACAAAAGCCCGGCAGAATTATTAATGGGAAGAAAACTTAGGTCACAATTAGACAGGTTGCACCCAAATTACACGTTGGAAAGACCCCCCGACTCCTCCAGCCATTTCCGAACTTTTGAAATCGGTGACCTAGTCTACACAAAAAATTTCACCCGGGACCCCTTATGGCTTCCAGGCACAATCACACAAATTACAGGCCCCCGGTCCTACCGACTAACCATAGACGATGGCAGGGAATGGAAGCAGCACATAGACCAGCTTTGTTCCCGAAACATTGAAAGAAATACAAACTCACAACCACAAATAATAAAAAACGATGAAAATCAAACCAAAGGGGGGGGAATACAAGAAAATAATAAAGAACCTTTTAAAATAAACCCAGAACATCTTAACAAACAAAAAGAGCAAAAAGAAACTTATGGTTAGATGAAACTTGCGGGAAAAATCCAGTCGAAGGGGCCAGCCGAGCCAGCTCGAACTGCCCGGAGAAACCAGGAGGGAGCAGCAAAACCACTGGCCTGAGAAACTCAAGTGGTAGCAAAATGGCTGACTCACCCTTCCAGGCGGTTCCATGGAGAAGAGCCAGACAGACAGCAACCCCATCCGAACCGGTTGACATCTCCAGCGAAAATGAACCGCGCAAGTCCAGTAGAGTCAGAAGAAGCCCCACCTACCTGTGCGACTATGTCACCACGTAGGACTAAACCAAGAGGGGAGGGGTGTTCTGTATGAAAATAGTTTACTCCAAATTCGCTAATCTGATTGGCTAAGAAAGCCAGCATAGGGATTGGTTCACTAGGAACCAATCCAAAGGAACCACCAAAAGGCGGTTAAATCAAACCAATGTCATTGGCTACAAGCGGGCAGGCAAGCCGTATGTAAAGGCTGCTGCGGCTAGAGCCAAACTGTTCCATTTATCTTTACTGTTGCAAATAAAGACGTTTACTGTTGGAACCCGGTCTACCTCATGTTTTTCCGGACAGAACACTCCCAAGTTCCATTTTGTCTGGCAGAAGCATTGTGGGCCACTCCACTGTTTCCAGGGTGTCATCGCAGACGATATCTAAGCACCCTATTGACTGGATCCAGTCCCGGACCTTGAGTTTGACACCTCTGTTGTAAAGAACAAGATTTGTAGCTCAGTTATAAATCAAGAACATCTTAGAAACCACAAACAGACTACTGCTTCCCCACCAGCAATCAGAAGCCACATAAGCATAGATGAGCTCCAAGATTAACATCAGGTCATCAATCAACAAATAGTCAATACTCAATCAAGCAACTGCATTACAAACGAACAGTAAGCAGCCCAACCAAAGAACCTCTAAGATGGTACAACACTGACACTACAAGCCACCAAACTATAACTTGAGAGCAAACAGCACTCCTTACTATCATTGATGATGTTACCTAGTTTGAATAATAAAACATATGCAAGAAAACAAGCAAGGTCAAAGAGCACCAAAGACCCCTAAGTTGTACTTGTGATAAAGATTGAAAGTAATTTCTTTCTTTTTTCTTTTCTTTCTCAGCTCTATTCTCTTTTTGTGTTTCTTTTCTTTCTCAGTTTAGTTTTTTATTATATATTTTTAAAATAATATTAACAAAATGTTTAAAAGTAGTTGAATTATTCATTTCTTGCCAAAGCCTAGCCCTAATACAATCTATAATTTTATTCAAAAGCAGTTCATACAAACTGTTTCTGCATATCACTGATATACATGTTGTATGCTGTATTTTTTTATGGGTTCTAGACACTATAAAGTTTGAGTATTTCTATCTCAGGTATTTTTTAAGTTACTGAACACTCAATTACTCTTAAAAATTAAGGATCATTTCAAAGGAAATTTGCATTGGCAATAGCAATATCACTCTAATATTTAATCATTTGATAGTACTGACTATTGAACAAAATCACTTCACCATAGCATGTGGTTACAGTTATTAAAGCACACAAATTTGATCTATAAGAGTGATGTTGTTAATAAGGGAATTGACTTTTCATAGAAAGAAGACAATTGCTTCAGTAACTAAACATAAAAGGCTGTCCTTATTCTATATTTGGTACTAAGGTACCAATTCAACAAATGTGAAGGAACAGTGCCCTCAATATGAAATGTCAATTGAATATTGATATTTATATTTTCAATGTTAGGAACAAACTGTATTAGGTACCTCAATCTGATGCCAGTTCTATAAATATTTTTCTTTTGTGGTTCTCATAACTCCATTCTGATTTTTCCTGTTTTTTTTCTCTTAGTATTGAACCTAAATATTCTATATTTATGTGATTAACTGGAGATTGTATAATTCAGGGGTCTTCAAACTTGACAGCTTTAAGACTTATGGACTTCGACTCCCAGAATTCCTCTTCCAAGCATGTTAACTCAGGAATTCTGGCAGTTGAAGTCCACAAGTCTTAAACTTGCCAAGTTTGAAGACCCTTGCTATAACTATGAGCTATGAGCTCTTCAAGAATTTCAAGAAAGTTTAAAATCATTACTTGTATCTAGAATGTTATATAGCCAGGAATTATAATTCCAGATTTTCTTGCAGATCTGAAGAAACCAAAGACATTTAACCAATTTCAGTGTGACATCTGCTTATTTCAATAGAAATTAACAGCAACAGCTTTTTGTTTAATTTGAAAAAGACAGGTTAAAATATAGAATGATTTGTATAAGTAATAGGACACACACACACATATCCCTATTCTTTTCTCAATTAGTCACCCCAATTCCCACTCCAAATTTAAGAATTACAATGTCATAAAAATTGAGCTTTATATATTCGTGAGTACAATCTCTATTGAAAATATTGATTAAGTCTTATTTTGTTAATAGTTATCATTCCAACAGTATGTCAGGCTGGTTATCACACTCATCTGTTCAGAAAAATGTTTTTTATTTTGAGACTACATGCATAAAAAAACATTGATTTGGTCAGTAGAGGGCACCAAATATAGGTTTTATTCCATATTCTTTCTTCTGAAGACAAATTTATGGAAACCATTATAATTTTTTTCCTAGGCAATTACAATTTATATAAACCATATAAGATTATACCAATTAATCAGAAATTTAAACAGAATGTTGAAGTATATATTATCTGTATTGCATCTCTTAGTTAACAATATTAAATACTGTAGTCCATTATTTATAGCTAGATAATTGCCAGTGGGCAATTGCAAACTTCTAGTAAAAGAAAATTGTTATATAGAAGAACAAAATAGCATAATATGATGAAAAATGAAACGTTAGTCTCTGTGCTTTTATTAGACTGCATTGAATTGCAAACCAGCTTTCACCCAACCAGCTTTCATAGCTGAGTTATGACTGTGACTAGAACTCATGTTTCCCAGGTTTCTATAGTAGTGCTTTAACCACTGGACCAAATGAGCGAATAACCATTAGGTAACAGGAAACATTAGATTTTTCTGTATTCCCTTGCTGCTCTGGATTTCAACAGTCCAAATGTGTTAGGATAATTAGACATCTAGAAACAAAGATGATTTTAAGTGCATTGTTTTCCCCCTCCTCCAAATGTGTTGAATATGAGGTATATGTTTATTTTGTAAGAAGATATTAATAGGCCATATTTTTATTTTGGTATAGAAGAAGATAATATTATGGCAACTTGCAGCATACACTTACTATCGGTAGTCCTTGACTTAAAACAACAATTGATCCCAAAATTTCTATTGTTAAAGGCCCTGTCACACTGCCCAACGGATGCAAAACGGACACAACGGATGAGCAAAATGTTCCATCCATTGTTATCCGCTCTCAAAAGGGGCAAAAATTTGCATAACCGGAGCGGATAACACGGACACGGGGAGGACGCAGAGCAGATGGAAAGCAGATGCGGAATGGAAGCCCAGCGGTTGGAAGCAGATGGCAGCGGATGGCACATCCGCTAGGCTTCCGGATGGCCTCAGCAAAGCGGACGCGGAAGGATGAAGCGGATGCACAGCGGAAGCCTAACGGATGCCTGGCATTAATTGCGCATTCGGGGGGATGCATTGCGTAAGCCACGCGGATATAAAGGGAAGCAGCTCGCACAGCATTCGGAGGAAAGACCTGCTGCAGGATACATCGAGTCCTTGCCTGCGTTGCCTGCATGCCTGCCTGCAAGCCTTGCTGCCAGCCTTCCTGCCAGCCTGCCTCCAAGCCTCCTGGCCAGCCTCCCTGCCAGCCTTGCTCTCTGCCTGCCTGCCAGCCTTGCTGCCAGCCTTCCTTCCAGCCTCCCTGCCAGCCAGTCTGCCTGCCTGCCTTCCTGTCAGGCTTCCTGCCAGCCTTCCTACCAGGCTTCCTGCCAGGCTTCCTGCCAGACTTCCTGCCGGCCTTCCTGCCAGCCTTCCTGCCAGCCTTCCTGCCAGCCTTGGTGCCTGCCAGCCTCCCTGCCAGGCTCCCTGCCAGCCAGCAACCCCACAACCATGGGGAAGAAGCGAAAATCTCACCAACCTGCTGCCATCCCTGGCAAGAGGGACAGGGCCACCCTCCCGCCCCCTGTCCCTGACTCTGCTTCTGCTGGGGCATCTGCTGCTCAGGCTTGCTCTTCTGGTGCTGGAGCTTCTGCTGAAGTTGCTCTTGGCAGTGCTGCTTCTGCTGCTGCATACTCTGCTGAAGCTGCTCCTGGCGGTGGTGCTTCTGCTGCTGCGTACTATGCTGAAGCTGCTCCTGGTCCTGCTGGTTCTGCTTGTCCTGCTGGTCCTGCTGGTCCTGCTCGTCCTGCTTGTGCTCCTGGACATGCTCGTACTGCTCGTACTGCTCGTGCTCCTGGTCTTGCTTGTCCTGCTCGTCCTTCTGGTGCTCCTGGTCCTGCTGGTCCTGCTGGTCCTGCTGGTGCTGCTGCTGCTTGTGCTGGGGCTCCTGGTGCTTACTCTGCTGCTGCTGATCCTGGTCCTGCTGCTGCTGCTGCTGCTGCTGCTGATGATGATCCTGCTGCTGCTGCTGCTGCTGCTGCTGGTGTGGAGGAGCAGCCCCTACCACCTGGGAGCCCCTCTGATGAGGGCCCATCTGGTCCTGCCAAAGGGAGGAAGAGGCGTATGCGGGGACGGGAGAGGAGGCAATACTTCATTGAGGAGGAACACAAGGATGAGGTGCTGGAGTGGCTGTACAGGGACACCAAAAGGAAGCAGGCTGCTTGGAGAGAGAGGGCGGAGACTATGGGTTACACTTTGGAGGTGCTCCTCGGCCGGTGGAAGCACATGCACACATGGTACAGGAAGCTGCATGTGAAGAAATCTGGCCAGGCCACAGTTAAGCTGACGGACAGGGAGACCTACATGATGGCCAGGTGCAGCTTCCTGGAGGGTGAGATCCACCACTGAGGAGCACCAGTAGCCCCTCTCACTACCCTCTCTCTCCAGCAGCCTGCTGAGACCCAGTCCTCTTCCGGCCGAGAGTCAGTCCCTGTCTCCAGGCAGGTTTCTGTGGAGCGTGCCACGGCGGAGAACCCATGGACAGGTGTTGTAACTGTGGTGGAGTGCATGGAGAACTCCCTGGTGCAGTGGGAGAAAGGAGACATCGAGTCCTCCACCCCCCCCCCCAGCTCCGCCTCCACAGAAAGGCAGAGAGCCAGACAGCAGGAGGGGCAGAGTCACACTGTCCTGCTGGAGATCAGGGACACCATCCGCACCAGTATAGATCTCCTCTCTCAGCTAGTCAGCACTGACTCCTCATCCTCCAACCTCAAGCCCTTCCTCACCTATGTCAACCAGACCCTCAAGAACATGGAGGAACCCCAGTACCAGGTAGTGAAGGACCGGATCACTGAGCTGCTTCACAACCCTCCAGATCCAGAGGAACCTGCTCCCACCAGTCCAGGTCTGCTCCTCCACCTCTACCACAGGTGATGTCCCTCCCATTCCAAGGCTTCCCACAGCCCCTCACTTACCAGGGCTACGGCTACCAGGAAGTCCAGCAGCACAGGCAGCAGCCCTTCCCAGTCCAGGCACAGAGTCATCGGACAACACCGTTGCCACCGGTTCCACTGATGCCACCGATGCCACCCACGACAATGATGCCACCGATGACAGCGATGCCACCCATGCCAGTCCTCACCCAGCTGCAGACCAGACAGCCCCACTACATTACTCCTTCCTCCACCCCACAGCCAAGCCCGGCCTCAGTACATCTCTCATCAGTACTGGGGCTGACACCCCATGCCATGGAGGAAGGACCTCTCAGCATCGCAGGTCTGAGCCAGCTGTCTGAGAGCTTCCTCAACACATCATCCCCTGTTGTCTTCTCGGGGCCAGGCACCCCAATGACGATACAGACCAGCACTCCAGCACCACCCACCTCCACAGGAGCCTTCACCCCTGAGACTGGGCACACCTCCGAGTGACCAATAAGAGTGCCAGAGATTGAGTAGCTGGCTACCTGTGGACTTTATTTGGACACTTGACTTGGGTCATTTTTCTTTTACAGTTCGTTGTTCAATAAAGTTTATCTTTGATTCACACACTTGCTTCATTGCTTTTTTTTAATAAAGTCTTGGTGGAAACTTTTGAATTGGTTTAAGCCTTTGCATGCTTGTGGGATGGGTTAAGATAGCAGTGGGATGGGCAGGGATACCTTTGGGATAGGTAATAGCTGTGGGATAGATAAACCTCCAGTGCAAGCATTGTGGGACTGTATGGTCCACCCTCCCTGGTGCCACACCTATGGCCCTTTATTATCAATAATAATGTAATAATCATCCACAGATGTCAACACAAACACAACTCTTTAATAAACGCCCTGTTCATTGTAGGCCTACCCAACATACATGGCCCAATCTCATCCGTGTGATGAGACAGGCTGAAGGAAGCACCCATTAATATTCTATCATCCTGTCTTGCTACTCCACTGCTCCAGCTGGGGAGTTGCACCAGTGCCTCAGGAGGTTGCGCTGCTTCTTCCCTTCACGTGAGGCTCTGTTGGGGCCTTGCACATCCTGAATGTCTATCAGGTTTCGCCCTTGCCTCCATTCCCCAGGCTCCATGCCCCCATTGCCTTGCTGGAGGTCCACGAGCCTGTTCTGCAAGACTGGGTAGCGGGTGCGCATGAGATTGTGCAGGATGCAGCAAGCTTCCACAATGTTCCTCACGGTCTCTGGGTGATGCTGCATGGTGGTGAGAAGTACCTGGAACCTGTTGGCCAGGATGCCAAAGGCGTTCTCCACCACGCCTTGCCCTGGACAGCCTGTAGTTGAAGATCCTCTCTTCACGGGTGAGGCATCTGGAAGTGTAGGGCTTCATGAGGTAGGTTCTGAGGGAGAAGGCGTCATCCCCCACAATGAAGTCGGGCACATCTTGCGTGTCGTTGGGCAGGGGGTCTGGATCTGGAAAGCCCATGATGAGGTTGCATTCCAGCCCCTCCTTGAGGTGACTGGCGTTGTATACCTGGGCATCTGAAGATGAGCCGCTGCCTGAAGCATCGATGTACATGAACTTGTAATAAGCATCAACCATGGCAAAGAGGACGATGCTGAAGAAGCCCTTGTAGTTGAAATAAGTGGAGCCCGACTTGGGTGGTGCTTTGCAGGCCACATGCTTGCCATCTATGGCTCCAACGGTGTGTGGGAAGTTCCACCTCTGATACCACTGCTCTGCAACTTTCTTCCATCCTTCCTCAGTGGAGGGGCACTGGAGGAGCTCCTCCTTGTATTCTTCGATGATGGCCTGCACCACTTCTCTGACCACAATGCTGATGGTGTTGTGTGGAACCCTCCAGCCGTACTGCATGCTCCTGTAGGTGGTCCCTGAGGCCAGGTGGCGCAGAGTGAGTGTCACCTTGAGCCCAGGTTCCAGGCTGGAAGTTGGTGTTTGCCTGGGTCAACCTGGGTGTCAGCCGCTGCACAACTTTGTCAAACATGGCTGGAGGCATCCTCATGAAGTTCTGGAATGCACGAGTGTCTTCGTTCCTGAGCTCCACCATCAGCTTGTTGTACAGTCCGTACTCTTCTCATCTCTGGTCCATCTTCGGACCCAGACGCTTCTTAGCCACCTCCTTTTCTTCCCGTAGTAGAGTTCACAGAGCCTGTAGATGGCTTCGCACTGTTGCAGAAGGATGGTGGCTGCCAAAAGGACTGTGTTACGATCCACAGTGGACATGACTGGATGCTGTGGAAGAGGAAGAGTCAGATGAAGGCTACAGAGGTCTGCACAGCTGGTCTGCTGGTCTGAAAGTAAGATGCAGATGAGTTGCTCCCCCTTTTTATAGGCAGAATAGGTTTCCCTTTGCATCCTCTAGGCATCCTCTAGGCATCTTCTAGACATCCTTAATATCCGAGATAGGTCCCCTCTACGAACGTTTTTTTCAATTTTAAACGCTTTGTTTCCATGCTACATCCATTCTGCATCCGTTCTGCATCCGTTCTGCGTCCGTTCCGCTTCCTCCCTGCATTCGAGCGGATGCGAGTTGCGTGGATGCGGAACAGATGCCTAGCGGATATAACGGATGCCTAGCGGATGCAGAATGGACGAATTGGATACATTTTCCACGCAAAAGTTTTGAGCAGCTCAAAACTTTCTGAGCGGATGAAACGTCAATAAATGGATGCTGGATGGATAGAGAGGAAGCAAAACAGAGGCAGTCAGTACATCGCGTTTTCCAACGGATGGCAAGCTTTTTTGTCCGTTTTACATCCTCTTTGCATCCGTTGGTGCAGTGTGACAGGGGCTTAAGCAAGACAGTTGTTAAGTAACTTTTGCCCCATTTTATGAACTTTCTTGCCACAGTTGCTAAGTGAATCATTACAGCTGTTAATTTAGTAACATGTTTGTTATAGATTTTATTTGTCAGAAGGTTGTAACAGGTAATCATATGACCCCAGTCGTATTTAAGACTGTCTTAAATATATGCCAGTTAAATTTTGATCACATGACCATGGGGATGCTGCAATGCTTGTAAGTGTAAAAAATGGTCATAAATCACTTTTTTCAGTGCCACTGTAACCTCAAAAGATCTACTTGTATTCCTATAGGAGAAGAATGTTCAAGCTCTCTTCTGCTGGAATAAAAAAACTGGTGTGTGGAACAGTAGATGGGGACAAATCCTGTTCCAGACAAATCCCATTCAAACATGAATGGGTGAAAATAAAATATCTAATAATCACATTTAACCTGCAATCTCGATATCACCATGATCTTCAGATATCAAATATAAAAGAATGAATCAAAAATAGGAAAATTACCCTTTCAGATGAGCTTTTTAAAAAGTTTGAAAAAACTGTTTTCTTTTGTTGTATCTTTCTCAAAGAAGAAGCAGAATAGCTCTGCTTCTAAAGAGAACTGGGAACTAGAAATGCAGGGAATGTGTTACAATTTAGGATCAAATGTATGTCACAGTGATTTTTTGACCTTACAAATTGTTCAAAAAATGCAATTATGAGATGGTAATTCATATTAGCTGCTGAGACTGCATCTATTGATACAAATACAGTAGATCAGGAACTGTGGTAATATTCTATTGGTTTGGTCCAGTTCTGCTGAGCCAATAGCACCTATGAGCAGTGGAAACCGAACTGATTCTCTCTGACGCTCTGTGTTGGGCCCACCCACTCACCTGGGCTCCCATACTAACCTTTATGTCCTGCTTTTGAAGCGTAGCTGCTTTGTGCTGCACAGAAGATAGTTGCTGCTGAAGTGACAAGGAGAGTGCAGGATTGCAGGAAGTTAGTCAAAATCTCTGTGCCTGTGCAAAGTCTGTATTTGGTGCATGTGCATGCACAAAGTGTGCATGTGTGCACAAAGCATGCCCATCAAGCCATGCCTATCGAACTGGTGATAAACATTTTTGAACACACAAGCAGTGTCAAAGTCAAGGTCTTCAAGCTGGATATGACCCATGGGGTCTTATATCTGGTCTGTGGAGCCACCCTGGAAACAGCAAAAGGCAAGTCTACAGTGCCTCAGCCAGCGAAAATGGAACTTGGGAGAACCCAGGTGGCAGACTTTTTCACTGGCAGAGGGTTGCAAGAAGCCATCATAGCTGAAAATGGAGCCTGGGGGCACACATTTTTGCTGGCAGAGAGCTAGCAAAACAAACTACTAGCAAAAGTGGGTCCCCCCAGCCCTGTCCTGGCCACTACAGATGCCCATGACACAAGTAACATCAAGCTCAACAGATCCACCCAGATCAAACACAACCCTGATGTGCTGTTCAATGAAATTGAGTTTGACACCTCTGCAGTAGATCAGACTTGGGTCCTTCTTGTCAAATTAATGCCTTAACCACTTTCCCTCTGTACTTTCCTAGATGACTTTATAAAGCATAAGGAAAGAGGTTTGCATTAACTGAAGTATTTGCAGTTATAAGTTATTTCCTACCACCACATCCCATTAATTTTTGGAACACTTTTTAAAAAAATTTGATGACACTTACTTTATTTTTATTTATTTGCATCCAATCTTTATTATTTTTACATACAACAACCTATGATGGTGAACATAGTCAACACATCTTATCCTCCTATTTTCTCACAACAACCCTGTGAGGTAGCTTGGCCTGAAGGAGATTGACTGGTCCATCCATGACAACCAGCTATTAAACATTTTCAAAAATCTAGATTCAAATCTTTGAAATATTTTTTTTTCACTATAAAGTCTCAATTGGAGCTTTTGTGCCTTTCTTCAACCTCACAAAAGTTATAAAGAAAAAGAGAGAGTCAATCAGCATTTTGTGTCCAGCCAAATTGCTGTTTCTTCCAGTGTTTTAATAGCTTGACTTTAGGTATCAACTTCCCATTCAGTATGTTGTATTTTTAGGTGAGTTATTTTCAATAGTCTAGGGACTTTTGGATAATGTAGTAACCAGACCTACAACATTATCCCTGAGATATTAATTTGGCTACCTTTTAGAACTATTTTATATATCTAGTTCACCTGCAAAATAAAATGTCACACTTTAGTTTAGGCTCAGTTTATAGACATGCATCATCTTTTAACTGTCAGTATTATTCATCATTCAGATTATATAAACTAAATTTGGGATGATATTAGTTATAACATTGAATTATTTTTTATTTATCATCCCATCTTTATTATTGTTAGAAATAACTCAATGTAGTGTATGTTTAATGCTCCGTTCTCTTCCTACTTACTTTACAACCACACTGGAGGCTGAAAGTAAATAGCCAAAAGTTACTCAGTTTTGATGCTCAGAGTGGGACTAGATCAGTGGTTCCCAAACTTGCTTGGTCCACTGCCCCCTTGGTGCTACAAACTCATCCTTGGTGCCCCCCACCCAGAGGTGGGATTCAAATTTCTGTGGGTGTAGCCCAATTTTAGGGTGTAGTTTTCTGGTCACATGACTTAATGGGCGTGGCTTGCTGGTCATGTGACTGAGTGGGCATGACCAGGTGACTGGCAAACCAAATACAAGTGGTCCTCACTTAATGATTGGTTGCTTAGCAAGTGTTCTAATTTATGACTGCCTTCCCCAGAGCTACTTGACCAGTTTTTGAAGTTTTGACAGCTTTAGATCAGGAGTCTAAATCCCCCCCCACCTGTATGTGTGTGAGAGAGGGAGAGAGAGAGGTTGGATCAGATCTCTCTCTCTCTCTCTCCCACCAATGCCAGAAAGCCACCTTCAGTCAAAATTCACGTTAGTGGTCTCTGGGATTAAAAATTATGAGTTTGGTGGTCCCTGAAGTCCAAAGGTTTGGTGACCCCTGATCCAAAGTGATGAGTGTTCCATCCGGAAAAGACGTGCGGTAAACCGGGTTCCAACAAATAACTCTTTATTAGTTAACAGCAAACAGTAACAGAACATTGGCTCAAGCCATGGCAGCCCTTTATATAGAGGCTTGCCTGCCGGCTTGTAGCCAATTCTTTTAATTTTGCCGCCTTTGAGCGGCTCCTTAGATTGGTTCCTAATGAACCAATCCTTTACTGGCCTTTCTGGCCAATCAGAAGAGACTACTTGGAACCTTCCAAGTTATACAGAACACCCCTCCCCCTTTAGTTCAGTCCTACATGAGTGACATAGTCGCGCAGGTAGGTGGGGCTTCCTCTGGTCCTAGTTGACCTGCACGACTCATTCTCACCTAGGACTTCAAGCAGTTCAGTCGGGATCGCTGTCTCTCCGGCTCGTCTCCATGGAACCGCCTGGAAGGGTGAGTCAGCATTGCCGCTACCACTTGAGTTGCTCAGACCGGTGGTTTTGCCGCTCCCTCCTGGTTCAACCGGGCTGGTTGAGCTGGCCTGGCTGGCCCCTTCCAGGATGGCTTCCCTTTTGCTTGGACTATCTCCAATGGTTTCATCTAACCGTAAGTGCTCTTTTTGGTTGGTTAGATGTTCTAGATTTAATTTCAATGGTTCATTTTCACACCCTTTTGTGTTTGTTTGTATTTCCACTCCTCCTTGGTTTTATTTTCATCGATTTTTATTATTTGAGGTTGCACAGTCCTTTTACGCTCGATGTTTCAGGAACGAAGCTGGTCTATATGCCGCTTCCATTCTCTTCCATCGTCCATGGTTAGTCGGTAGGACCGGGGGCCTGTTATTTGTGTGATGGTGGCTGGAAGCCAGAGAGGGTCCCCGGTAAAATTCTTTGCATAGACTAGGTCGCCAATTTCAAAAGTGCGGTATCGGCTGGACAAGTCGGGGGGTTTTTCACAAGTGTAATTTGTGTGCAGTCTATCTAAATGGGATCTGAGTTTCCTCCCCATTAATAATTCTGCCAGGCTCTTGTTTGTTGTACTACTGGGAGTGATGTGTTGTAGTGTAAGTAAGCTGTTCAGCTTGTCTTGGACATCTCCACGGTCCATTTTTTCTCGGCCTTCTTTAGTAAACCTGACCATTCATTCAGCCCTACTGTTCGCCGCTAGGTGAGCCGGTGCGGTTAGTGCATGGCGTATACCCATGGATGCTAAGTACTGTTCAAATTGTATAGCCGTTAGTTGTGGCCTGTTGTCAGATACCAATACATCAGGTAAACCATGAGTTGCAAACAATTTGTTTAGCTGTTTTATAATAGCGTCGGTTGTTGTGGATGACATAACTATAACCTCCAACCAATTTGAATATGCATCTATGACTATTAAGAACATGTTGCCCCTGGTTGGTCCTGCAAAATCAATATGGATTCGAGACCAAGTGACTCGTGGGGTCTCCCAGTCCCGTATGGGCGCTTGCGGTGGTGTGGCTCTAGCTCTCTGACAGTTATGGCATGTTGCAACCCAGCGTTCGATATCCTTGTCTATACCAGGCCACCAGACATAGCTCCTGGCCTGGCTTTTCATTTTTACTATGCCTGGCTGGCCCTCATGTAGCATACCCAACACCTTTTCCTGCAGTCTGGATGGAATTACCACCCAATCCCCTCACAATAAACACCCCTTTTGTATTGACAGTTCAGTTTGTCTAGTCTAAAAAGGTTTAAAACCTTCAATCTTTTGGATTTCCAGCCAGCCTTTATCTACCCAAGTCAAAACGCGGGCAGTCACTGGGTCTTTCACCATGGCTCTGGCAACATCATTTGCAGACAATGGAAGTTCAGGCAGGTCTCTATTTGTAGGGCGGCAATGGTTGGAGCCAGGTCGTCCTCTATGGTTGGTAATGGTGCTTGGCTTAAAGCATCTGCATGGGTGATTTGTTTCCTGGGTCGATGCAGCAAGGTATATGAATGGGTGGGCAGGAATTCTGACCACCTAGTCATCCATGGGGATAGAATGTTCAGTGTGGGTTTGTTCCCCGCCAAAATCCCTAGTAACGGTTTATGGTCAGTCACAATGGAGAATGTCCCATAGAGGTATTCGTGAAAACTTTTAACTCCGGCGACGATTGCCAGGGCCTCCCTGTCTAGCTGGCTATAGTTGTGTTCCACTTTCGAGTAAAAGGCGATGGGTGCCTCTCTCCCATCAGGTAATTGGTGGCTCAGGATGGCACCAACTCTGAAAGGTGAGGCGTCACAGGTGACCGTCAATGGAAGTGTATTACTAAACTGAATAAGAACAGTGTCTGAGGTTAATAAGTCTTTTATGCTTTGGAATGCTTTTTGTTCTTTATGATCCCAAGTCCAGACAGTTTTTTATTCAGCAAACGGTGTAATGGTTCTGCTATCGTTGCTTTGTGGGGGAGGAATACATTATAAAAGTTGATCAGACCCAAGAATGCCTGTAAGTCTGTTTTATATTTTGGCCTGGGTGCGTCTTTAATTGCTTTGACTTTTTTGTCTGTTGGATGAATACCCTGTTCATCAATTAAATACCCTAAAAATTTGATGTGGTCGGTAGCCAAGCAGCATTTTTCCTTTTTTACTTTTAGGCCGGATTCTCCAAATTTGATTAGCACTTCTCTTCATCTTGCTTCTAATTGGGTCGTGTTTTTTGCTGAAATTAGGACATCATCAAAGTATGGAACGACTCCTTTTATCCCGTTTAATAGGCGTTCCATGAGGCTTTGGAAAACACCTGGGACAACGCTTACTCCGAATTGAAGCCTGTTACATTTGAATGCCCCTCTATGCGTTACTATTGTTTGTGCTTTGGCTGTTATTGGGTCTACTGGAAGCTGCTGATATGCCTGAGCCAAATCAGGTTTCACAAAAAAATTTCCTCCCCCAAGTGAGTGCAGTAAGTGGTACTGGGTATGCGCTTTGCTGTAGTGCATGGTTCAGGGTAGCCTTGTAGTTTCCGCAGATGTGCACAGACCCGTCAGGTTTTACAGGTGTTACTATTGGAGTCTCCCACCTAGCATGGTCAATTGGTTCTATGACCCCTTGTGCAATCAGTTTGTTTAATTGCTCATCTATTTTGGGCTTTCATGCAACGGGGACTCGTCCGGCTTTTAACCTTCTTGGAGCTATCTGGGGATCTAAGCTAAAGGAAATTGGGGTCCCCCGGTACCTGCCTAGACTGCTGTCAAAGATGTCCTGGAATTTGTGTAGTAGGTTCTCTTCCCAATCACTTGAGGCTATTCAGCTTACTCCGGTCATTCCGATGCCCAATGGAGTGAGCCATTCGATGCCCAGGAGGCTGGGATGGTCTCGGTCGACTATAGTCAGTGACAGGACTTTGGCGTGTTGTTTGTAAGTGACTTTGAAGTATCCTAGACTTACCACGGGAATTCTATTTCCCTGGTAGTCCTTGAGAATTAATTTTTCTTTATTGAGTTCTTTTTGTTTTATGTTTGGAACCAATCGCCTGATTGTGTTCCAAGACACCATTGATAGGAAAGATCCTGAATCGACCTCCATTTCACATGGGCTTCCTTCAATGGTCACTACAATTTTGACTTTTCTCCCGCTTTCCGTCTGTGCGCTTCCGATAGTTACAGTCTGGTGAGTTTTTTCTCAGTTGCTGGTTCCCTTGCTGCGCTCCCATTTTCTATCAGCTTGCCTTGGGTCAGTTCTTTGTGGGGAATTACTGTGTCTGCTAGGACTGCTGTTCTTACGATTGCGGCACACTCTTTTGATGTGTCTCCTCTTCTTGCAAGCCTGACAGATGGCATCAAGGAACCTACACTCGGCTCGGGTGTGGTTTCTCCACAGCCAGCGGATTCCCACCGATTTCTTCTTTCGCACCTTTTTTGGTTTGCGTACAGGCGATGGACCTCATCGTCATCTTCTTCCATTTCTGATGCCTCATCTAGGTCTTCGTGGTGTGTGGTTGTGGCAGCTTGCTTCTTCCCTCTGGGTAGGGTCGTTGTGTCAGTATTGGCATTCATCAGTTTCATTGTGGCTGCCGATTTCTTCCTGGCTTCTGCAGCAGTGGCTTCCGCGATTGCTTCTGCCACAGTTATGTTAGGTCTGTTTAATAGTTTGCTTTGTAAAGTAGAGTCCTTTAGACCTAACACGACACGATCTCGCATGGCCTCATCCATACTTTGGAACTCGCAGGCTCCTCCCAGATGGCAGAGAGCTGCCACAAAATCTGCAATGGTCTCATCTTCCCTCTGGTCTCTTTTATAAAACTCGTGTCTCTTAATAAGATTTGACACCACCGGCGCGTAGTAAGCCTTTAGCATTCGGTAAGTTCAGACCAGGTCATCTGTTTCACATCTCTGGGCTTTGCCAGTGCCTTTGCCATTTTGAACATGGCTGGCCCACAATGTGTTTGAAAGACAGCTCTCTTTCGCTGATCCAAAATTTCCTCCATTTCATTGCTCTCCAGAAACATCAGGAAGCGATCAATATAAGATTCCCAATCTTCCTCATTGGGGTTAAAAGGTGCAGGCAGTGCGTTGCTACCAGCCATTTCATCTAGCATGGTTGTTTTCTCGCCGCATGCTCGGTCTCCACTTTAGGATGATCCCACTTTCATCGCCAGTGTTCCATCCAGAAAAGATCCGCGGTAGACCGGGTTCCAACAAATAACTCTTTATTAGTTAACAGCAAACAGTAACGGAACATTGGCTCAAGCCGCGACAGCCCTTTATATAGAGGCTTGTCGGCCAGCTTGTAGCCAATGACATTCTTTTAACTTTGCCGCCTTTGAGCGGCTCCTTGGATTGGTTCCTAATGAACCAATCCTTTACTGGCCTTTCTGGCCAATCAGAAGAGACTACTTGGAATCTTCCAAGTTATACAGAACAATGAGCCTGAGAGAGGGAAAGAGAGAGAGGGAGAGAGAGAAAATAAAGAGAAAAGGAAAGAAAGAAAAAAGGACAAAGAAAAAGGGGAGATGGAAGGAAGGGACAGAAAGAAAAAGAAATAAAGAAGAAGGGAGGGAGGGAGGAGAAAGATAATGAGATATCTATTCTAGTCCAGTCACCTGCTCCAGCAGGGTTAGAAGGGAGTGTGTGTGTGTGTGTCTTCTTGTAATTTTCCAGTATATTTTGGTTTTGCCTTCTTTAGAATTGGCACTGTAATACATTGGGGAAAAGTAATTTTTAGGGTGGAGATCTGGTCCAATGGATCCTGTTTAAAGCCTCAATAAAATGTGAGAGCTTCCTGATAGTCTTGACCATGTTTCATTCACAAAACCTTTAATAGAAGCCAAAGAGGTTTCAATGTGCTGGCAAAGATTTTATAATGTGGAAAAGGGCCTCAGTCTAAACTAGGCCTCATTCAATCTGATGCATCAGGTCTCTCTCTTTCTCTCCCTCCCTCCTTCCCTCCATCTCAGACTGGCTCTGCTCTACTTTCCCGATGTGCCTGCAGGGCTGACGCTTTGAACATGGGGAGAGAGAGAGAGAGAGAGAGAGAGAGAGAGGGAGGGAGGGAGGGAGGGAGAGAGAGGCAGGCAGGTAAGCAGGAAGGCAGGCAAACAGACAGATCTTTTGGATGGATGGATGGATGGATGGACGGATGGACAGACAGACAGAATGTGATAGTGGCGGCACTTGGGGAAAGTGGTGGCAGCGGCTTTTCCCAACATTTTGCTGCATTCGAGGCACCAGTTCTGGAGCATTACTACAGTCAATGGGTGAATCTGCAGGGCCGGTGCCTCAAACGCCCCCCCTGCCACCTCTTAGTGCCCCCAAGGGGGCCGGCAGAGGGGGGTTAAGAGGTGGCAGGGGGCCATTCGAGGCACTGGCTGGCCCTGCAGTTTCACCCATTGACGAGCACTGCTCCGGAGCTGGTGCCTCCAATGCGGAAGCGGTGACACGTTACATGATGCCACGGCTGCATTCGATGCACTGCCCCCCCGCCGCCTCTTAGCACCCTTCTGCTGGCCCCCTTGGGGATGCTAAGAGATCCCCAAGCGCTCAAGGGGAAGACAGGGGACGTTCAAGGTGCCGGTCCTGCAGGTTCACTCAATGACTGTAGCACCGCTCCAGAGCTTGCACCTCAATGGGTGCAGAGCTTGCACCTCAATGGGACCCATTGCAGGACCGGCTGATGCCTTGAATGCCCCCCCTGCCAACTCTTAGCCCCCTCTGCTGGTCCCCTTGGAGACACTAAGAGGTGGCAGGGGGATGGTGCATTGAACACTCCCGCGGCGGCACATCATGTGCAACCACTTCTGCATTGGAGGCTCCGGCTCCAGAAGGGTGCAAAAGTCAATGGGTGAACCTGCAGGACTGGCACCTTGAATGCCCCCCTGCCACCTCTTAGTGTCCCCAAGGGGGCCAGTAGAGGGGTGCTAAGAGGCGATAGGGGGACAGCACTTTGAATGCAGCCATGGCAGCACATAACATGCCACCGCTTCTGCACTGAGGCGCTGGCTCTGGAGCAGTGCTAGTCAATGGGTGAACCTGCAGGGCTGGCGCCTCGAACAACCCCCTGCCACCTCTTAGTGCCCCCCTGCCAGCCCCCTTGCCTCTTAATGCCCCCTAAGGCATTCCATCGCCCCCCAGAGGGTGGTACTGCCCACTATGTGAACCACTTTACTAGATTTTACAGTCTCTCTATTTGAAGCTGCTGCCCTAATTATTAGACTAAAATGTAACCTAATCTGGATTATATATAGATTCAAGTAATAAAGGGAAAGTAATATGCTTTGTCTTTGTCTCACAATTTCCAGGATTATTTTTTGAGATATAAGGATGTGAGAGATTTTGCATTGATTGTCTGACTTTGTCACTTTTAGTCTAATGGGAAAACCATAATTAGTTTTTCATAAAAATTCACATTGCTTTGAATTTTGCAATGCTAATGAGTATGAATATCTTAGGGAAAAGTGCACAAAAAGGCACTTGCCAATGAAATTATCATGTATCAATAGTAGCAAAAAATTATTAAAGAAATTGCATCTATTGAATTTGTGAACTCCAAAATATTCAGAAATTAATTGTGAAAATGAAACTGAAATTTTACTTGTATGCATTCCTATTCCTAATGGAATGACCTTAAACTCTGTTTTTTTTAATTCATAATTTAAATAAAACATATGCTTGTCATTCAATCAGATGATACATGACCACCCAGTCACAAATCAATTTTTTCCTGCTCAGTCTTCATAGTTCCAAATAGAAAACTGAACACATATAAAATGCCTGATAAAAAGACAGTGCTTCAAAAAAATTTTGCAATAAAGATAAAGGTTTCTTTGTCTGGTATTTGGAACAAATATAATTTTCATTCAAATGGAATGAACTGTGAATTCCTTTAAATTTTAGTCATTGAAATGACATCTGGATAATGTAGAAATTTGTGGGTGTCTCTTATGAGGCTGAATCCAGAGCCGATCTGCGGTTCAGCAAAATATCTTCCATAAACATAGCAAACTCTGCACTCTAGTTAATTTTGCTAATACATTTTTTGTTTCTTGATTCATTAGAAATTAAAATAGCAACAAGCAGTAGCACTTAGATTTATATATTTCTCCATAGTGCCCTACAGCACCCTCTGAGTGGTTTACAAATGTCCCCCCAAAATTTGAATCCTCATTTTACTGACCTCGGCAGGATGAAAGATTGAATTCCTGGCTATGGGCAGAGCTAGTCTTCCATATTGCATTCTAAACACTGTGCCACCATGACTCAAAATCAATGTTTTAGTACAAAATCCTTTAAGAAAAAGCCTTGTTTTAATGTATAATGTGGTATGACTTAATTCAAATATATATAATATGGGCTATTTAAATATATTTCATCATCTTTGAAATCATACATTACTTAATATGTAAGAAGCCATTTTTTATGGCAACTTAATATGTAAGAGGCCAATTAGATGCCATTTTAGTCATTGATGTCTTGATGACTTTGTAGACAAATATATATTTGCAGTTTGCTTTTTCAATGAAATTCCAGTAATCTCATTTGCTCATTTGTCTTGCATGTTGACTTTCCTTATTTAATTTCATTCAATTTTTACAAAGCACAATAATTTTTAGTATATCATATGCTTCTATCATATGTTGAAATATTTGAATATTTGCTTGCTAATCACTGCCAATAGGACTTTATTTAGTCTTGGTATGGTTTTTGATCCATTCTATACTTAGTAATCATTTTTTTAAAACGACTGATTGGTTCAGTTCACAAACAAGTTCAATCATGACTTACAAAACTAGCTAGTTTATATTTCATCTAAGTAAAAAATTAAGTAATCATATTATCAATTAGTAAGAATTTGACTAAAACAGTTGAAGAATAAATTGGAAAAAATATGTTATGTTTCAATAGTATCTACTTTGAATGAAGACATTTAAGCCCATGTCACACTGAACCAACGGATGCAAAGAGGATGTAAACCGGACAAAAAACCTTGCCATCCGTTGGTTAATGCGATGTATCCGTTCTGTACTCACTGCCTCCGTTTTTCATCCTCTCTATCCGTCCAGCATCTGTTTATGGACGTTTCATCTGCTCCAAAAGTTTTGGGCTGCCTAAAACTTTTGCGTGGAAAATGTATCCAGTTCGTCCCTTCTGCATCTGCTACGCATCTGTTATGCATCCGTTATGCATCTGCTATATCTGCTTGGCGTCCGCTGCGCATCTGCGCAACTCGCATCCGCCCTGACACAGGGAGGAAGCGGAACGGACATGGAACAGATGCAGAACGGATGCCTAGCGGAAACAAAGCGTTTAAAACGGAAAAAACGTTCGCAGAGGGGACCTATCTCGGATATTAAGGATGCCTAGAGGATGCCTAGAGGATGCAAAGGGACACCTACACTGCCTATAAAAAGGGGGAGCAATTTGTCTGCATCTCACTTTCAGACCAGCAGCCCACCTGTGCAGACCTCTGCAGCCTTCATCTGACTTTCGCTCTTCCACAGCATCCAGTCATTTCCACTGTGGATCGTACCACAGTCCTTTTAGCAGCCACCATCCTTCTGCAACAGTGCAAAGCCATCTACAGGCTCTGTGAACTCTACTATGGGAAGAAAAAGAGGCGGCCAAAAAGAGTCTGGGTCCGAAGATGGTTCGCCAGAAGAGCAGAGGATGGACTGTACAACAAGCTGATGTTGGAGCTCAGGAACAAAGACACTCGGGCGTTCCAGAACTTCATGAGGATGCCTCCAGCCATGTTTGATGAAGTTGTGCAGCGGCTGACACCCAGGTTGACCAAGGCAAACACCAACTTCCGGCCCAGCCTGGAACCTGGGCTCAAGGTGGCACTCACTCTGCGCCACTTGGCCTCAGGGACCACCTACAAAAGCATGCAGTACGGCTGGAGGGTGCCACACAATAGCATCAGCACTGTGATCAGAGAAGTGGTGCAGGCCATCATCGAAGAATACAAGGAGGAGCTCCTCCAGTGCCCCTCCACTGAAGAAGGATGGAAGAAAGTTGCAGAGCAGTGGTATCAGAGGTGGAACTTCCCACACACCGTTGGAGCCATATATAGCAAGCACGTGGCCTGCAAAGCTCCAGTCAAGTCGGGGTCCACTTATTTCAACTACAAGGGCTTCTTCAGCATCATCCTCTTCGCCATGGTCGATGCTGACTACAAGTTCATGTATATCGATGCTTCAGGCTATGGCTTATCTTCAGATGCCCAGGTATACAACGCCAGTCACCTCAAGGAGGGGCTGGAAGGCAACCTCATCGTGGGATTCCCAGATCCAGACCCCCTGCCCAATGACACGCAAGATGTGCCCTACTTCATTGTGGGGGATGACGCCTTCTCCCTCAGAACCTACCTCATGAAGCCATACACTTCCAGACTCCTGACCCGTGAAGAGAGGATCTTCAACTACAGGGTGTCCAGGGCAAGGCGGGTGGTGGAGAATGCCTTTGGCATCCTGGCCAACAGGTTCCAGGTACTTCTCACCACCATGCAGCATCGCCCAGAGACTGTGAGGAAGATCGTGGAAGCTTGCTGCATCCTGCACAATCTCATGCGCACCCGCTACCCAGTCTTGCAGGACAAGCTCGTGGACCTCAAACAAGGCAATGGGGACATGGAGCCTGGGGAATGGAGGCAAGGGAAAAACCTGATTGACACTCAGGATGTGCAAGGCCACAACAGAGCCTCATGTGAAGGGAAGAAGCAGCGCAACCTCCTGAAACACTGGTGCAACTCCCCAGCTGGAGTGGTGGAGTGGCAAGACAGGATGGTAGATGCTTAATGGATGCTTCCTTCAGCCTGTCTCATCACACGGATGAGATTGGGCCATGTATATTGGGTGGGCCTACAATGAACAGGGCGTTTAATAAAGAGTTGTGTTTGTGTTGACATGTGTGGATGATTGATTACATTATTATTGATAATAAAGGCCATAGGTGTGGCACCTGGGAGGGTGGACCATACAGTCCCACTATGCTTGCACTGGAGGTTTATCTATCCCACAGCTATTAGCCATCCCAAAGGTATCCCTGCTCATTCCACAGGTATCCCTGCCCACCCCACTGCTATCTTAACCCATTCCACAAGCTTGCAAAGGCTTAAGCCAATTCTAAAAGTTTCCACCAAGACTTTATTAAAAAAAAGCAATGAAGCAAATGTGTGAATCAAAGATAAACTTTATTGAACAACAAGCTGTAAAAAAAAAAATGACCCAAGTCAAGTGTCCAAATAAAGTCCACAGGTAGCCAGCTAGCTGGTCTCTGGCACTCTTCTTGGTCACTCGGAGGTGTTCCCAGTCTCAGGGGTGAAGGGTCCAGGTGCTGTGGTGGTGGGTGGTGCTGGAGTGCCCTGCCTCGAGAGGACAACAGGGGACAGTGTGTTGAGAAAGGTCTCGGACAGCTGGCTCAGCCCCGCGATGCTGAGAGGTCCTTCCTCCATGGCATGGGGTGTCAGCCCCAGTACTGATGACAGATGTACTGAAGCCGGGCTTGGCTGTGGGGTGGAGGGAGGAGTAGTGTAGTGGGGCTGTCTGCTCTGCAGCTGGGTGAGGACTGGCGTGGGTGGCATCGCTGTCATCAGTGGCATCATTGGCGTGGGTGGCATCGGTGGCATCAGTGAAACAGGTGGCAACGGTGTTGTCCGATGACTCTGTGCCTGGACTGGGAAGGGCTGCTGCCTGTGCTGCTGAACCTCCTGGTAGCCGTAGCCATGGTGAGGGCCTGTGGGAAGCCTTGGAATCATCACCTGGGGTGGAGGAGCAGGCCTGGACTGGGTGGGAGCAGGTTCCTCTGGGTCTGGAGGGTTGTGAAGCAGCTTGGTGATCCGGTCCTTCACCTGCTGGTACTGTGGATCCGCCATTTCCTTGAGGGTCTGGTAAACATAGGTGAGGAAGGGCTTGCGGTTGGAGGAGGAGGAGTCGGTGTGGACCAGCTGAGAGAGGAGATCTATGCTGGTGCGGATGGTGCCCCTGATCTCCAGCAGGACATTGTGGCTCTGCCCCTCCAGCTCTCCGGTTCTCTGCCTTTCTGTGGAGGCAGAGCTGGGGGGGGGGTGGATGCGGCTAGGACTGTGGTGGACTCAATGTCACCTTTCTCCCACCACACCAGGGAGTCCTCTATGCACTCCACCATGCTTACCACACCTGTCCGCCATGGCACGCTCCACAGAAACATGCCTGGAGACAGGGACTGACTCTTGGCCAGAAGAGGACTGGGTGGCAGCAGGCCGCCGGAGAGAGAGGGTAGTGAGAGGGGCTGCTGGTGCTCCTCAGTGGTGGATCTCACCCTCTAGGGAGCTGCACCTGGCCATGACATAGGTCTCTCGGTCTGTCAGCTTCACAGTGGCCTGGCCAGATTTCTTCAGGTGCAGCTTCCCGTACCAGGTGTGCATATGTTTCCACCAGCCGAGGAGCACCTCTGAAGTGTAACCCATACTCTCTGCCCTCTCTCTCCAAGCAGCCTGCTTCCGCTTGGCGTCCCTTTACAGCTGGTGTCCCTTCCGCCAGAGATAGTCGTTCTCTCTCAGCCACTCCAGCACCTCATCCTCGTGCGTCTCCGCAATGGAGTATTGCCTCCTCTCCCATTGTCGCATACGCCTCTTCCTCCCTTTGGCAGGACCAGATGGGCCCTCATCAGAGGGGCTCCTAGGTAGTAGGGGCTGCTCCTCCACACCACCAGTAGCAGCAGCACCAGCAGGATCATCATCATCATCATCTCCTCACCAGCAGGATCATAATCAGCATCATTATCCTCACCAGCAGTATCATAATCAGCAGCAGCAGCAGCAGCAGCAGCAGCAGGAACACCAGGACCAGGATCAGCAGCAGTAGAGTAAGCACCAGCTGGGCCAGCAAGTCCAGGAGCGCGAGCAGGACCAGAAGCACGAGGAGGACCAGGAGCACGAGCAGGACGAGCGAGACCAGGAGTACGAGCAGGACAAGCAAGTCCAGGAGCACGAGCAGGTCGAGCAGGACCAGCAGGACCAGGAGCAGCTTCAACAGAGTAAGCAACAGCAGAAGCCCCAGCACCAGCAGAAGCACCACTGCCTGGAGCAGCTTCAGCAGAATCCCCAGCACCAGCAGAGTCAGGGGCAGGAGGCTGGAGGTTGGCCCTGTCCCTCTTGCCAGGGATGGCAGCAGGTTGCTGAGGCTTTCTCTTCCTCCCCATGTTTGTGGGGTTGCTGGCTGGCAGGGAGGCTGGCAGGCACCAAGGCCGGCAGGAAGGTTGACAGGAAGCCTGGCAGGAAGCCTGGCAGGAAGCCTGGCAGGCAGGCAGACAGGCAGGCAGGCAGGCACCAAGGCTGGCTGGAAGGCAGGCTGGCAGGGCAGGCAAGGAACTCGAAGTGTCCAGCAGCAGGTCTTTCCTCGGAATGCTGGCCACGTGCGAGCTGCTTCCCTTTATATCTGGGGGGCTTACGTAATACTTCCCCCCCCCCACATGCGCAATTAGCGTGCGACATCCGTTCTGCTTCTGCTGTGCATCCGCTAGGCTTCCACTGTGCATCCGCTTTATCCGCTGTGCATCCGCTGTGCATCCATTTCATCCGTTCGGCGTCCCTTCTTCATCCACTGTGTCCGTTCTGCGTCTGCTTCGCTGAGGCCCCGCGGAAGCCCTGTGGTTGCGCCATCCGCTCCCATCCACTTCCATCCGCTGGGCTTCCGTTCCGCATCCGCTTTGCATCCGCCCTGCATCCTCCCCGCATCCGTGTTATCTGCTCCTTTTGAAATTTTTGCCCCTTTTGAGAGCGGATAACAACGGTTATCCGTTGGCCAGTGTGACATGGGCTTTAAGAAGAATTCGGAATAACTGAAACTAGTACACAGTGTATACGTGTTACACAGTGATTTTTTTTTTTTTTTTTAAAGAAGCATTTAAAAAAATTAAAAAGATTTTTATTTTGGTTTTACTGAGAAAAAAACACCAAAACTAAGATGGTACAAATATCCCCATGTGATGGAAATGTAAATGACAACTGTAATTTGTCTTGTGGTAAAAATATTTTTGGCAGCTATTTGGTGAATTGCTTAGTTCCAGTCATATTTGCAGCTACCAGTTTTGGCTGCAAAAATCCAGATCGCTAGAGCAGAATTTTTGCAAATTTGATAGCCTTAATCGGACTAGCCATTTTATAAAAATGCTGCCACACAATTTCAAATTTTCAGGCTCCACAGTTTCTTCTACTAGCTATTACTCCCTGAATTTTTCACTTTTCTAAATTTACATTAAAACTTCTCTTTTACATATGTTTTTAATTTTTAAAGTGCCATCATTCTTTATTTTATAGCCCAGACCCACTTAAAATATGCTGGCTGCTCAACATATCATGGGGAAAAAGAGTTTAAAATTTCATTGTGAACTTTCTCAGATCATAACCAGTCCTGCTTGACCTGATGCCTTTGTTGCTTACTGTTAACTTATCCCCTTCTTGCTTTTTTTTTTTTTAAACAACCTGAGGTTAAAGACTTTCAGCAGCAATTGCTAACAAAAGTTTGGATTATGATTCTGAAATTTGTCAATTTAGGCTGGCCTCCAGTACTTGCTGTCAGAAGAGGAAGAACATGCAGTCTGGCTCTGTCACAGTCTAAGTAAAGGTGTATTCGGCCAAAGGCAAAACTAGGTATTTTGATATTTGAGGCTGGTAGTCTCACAAGTATATTTCCCTCCACAATATAAGAGACAATTTCAGCATTATATTACATAGCGAAAATTCTTAGTTCACTTGCCTGAAATCTCTTACCCCTTTTTGGTATTCACTAATCTATTTAAGGCCCTGTCACACTGCCCAACGGATGCAAAACCTTTGTAAAAAGGACACAGCGGACGAGAAAAATGTTCCATCCGTTGTTATCCGCTCTCAAAAGGGGCAAAAATTTGCATAAACAGAGCGGATAACACGGAAAGGAATGGACGGGGGGAGGACGCAGAGCGGATGGAAAGCGGATGCAGAACAGAAGCCTAGCGGATGGAAGCGGATGGGAGCGGATGGCACATCTGCTATGCTTCCGGGGGGGCTCAGCAAAGCGGACGCAGAACGGATACAGCGAATGCAGAGCGGACGCCAAGCAGATGAAGTGGATGCACAGCAGAAGCCTAGCGGATGCCTAGCGGATGCCTAATGTTCACTGTGCGTGTGGGGGGGATGTATTGCATCAGAGGAAAGACCTGCATCCAGACACATTGAGTGCCTAGCCAGCCTGCATTGCCTGCATGCCTGCATGCCTGCCTGCCAGCCTTGCTGCCAGCCTTGCTGCCTGCCATCCTGCCACCTCCCTGCCAGCTTTGCTGTCTGTCTGCCTGCCTGCCAGCCTCCCTGCCAGACTTGCTGTCTGCCTGCCTGCCAGCCTTGGTGCCTGCCTGCCAGCCTTCCTGCCAGCCTTCCTGCCAGCCTTGGTACCTGCCTGCCTGCCAGCCTCCCTGCCAGCCAGCAACCCTACAACCATGGGGAAGAAGAGAAAGCCTCAGCCATCTGCTGCCAGCCCTGGCAAGAGGGACAGGGCCACTCTCCCGCCCCCTGGCCCTCACTCTGCTTCTGCTGGGGCTTCTGTAGCACGGACTCGCTCTTCTGCAGCTGGGGCTTCTGCTGCTTCTGCTTCTGAAGGAACTGATGGTGCTGCTTATGGCGGTGGTGCTTCTGCTGCTTCTGCTTCTGGAGGAGCTGATGATGATGCTTATGGCGGTGGTGCTTCTGCTCGTGCTTACTCTGCTGATGCTGCTTCTGGCGGTGGTGCTTCTGCTGATGCACCTTCTGGAGGAGCTGATGATGATGCTTCTGGCGGTGGTGCTTCTGCTGGTGCTTACTCTGCTGTAGCTGCTCCTCGTATTGCTGGTCCTGCTGGTCCTGCTGGTCCTGCTGGTCCTGCTGGTCCTGCTCATGCTCCTGGTCTTGCTCGTCCTGCTTGTCCTGCTCGTGCTCCTGGTCTTGCTCGTCCTGCTGGTCTTGCTGGTCCTGCTTGTGCTCCAGGTCCTGCTCATGCTCCTGATGCTGCTGGCGCTGCTGCTGCTGATCTTGGTCCTGCTGTGCTGCTGCTGCTGCTGGTGATGATGGTGATGATAATCCTGCTGGTGCTGCTGCTGCTGGTGCTGCTGCTGCTGCTGATGATGATGATGATCCTGCTGGTGCTGCTGCTGCTGGTGGTGTGGAGGAGCAGCCCCTACAACGTGGAAGCCCCTCTGATGAGGGCCCATCTGGTCCTGCCAAAGGGAGGAAGAGGCGTATGCGAGAATGGGAGAGGAGGCAATACTCCATTGAGGAGGAACACGAGGATGAGGTGCTGGAGTGGCTGAGAGAGAATGACTATCTATGGCGGAAGGGACACCGGCTCGACAGGGAAACCAAAAGGAAGCAGGCTGCTTGGAGAGAGAAGGCGGAGAGTCTGGGCTACACATCGGATGTGCTCTTCAGCTGGTGGAAGCACATGCACACCTGGTACGGGAAGCTGCACCTCCAGAAATCTGGCCAGGCCATGGTTAAGCACGTTAAGCCATGGACAGAGAGACCTATGTCATGGCCAGGTGCAGCTTCCTGGAGGGTAAGATCCACCACTGAGGAGTAGCAGCAGCCCCTCTCGCGACCCTGTCTCTCCAGCAGCCTGCTGAGAGCCAGTCCTCTTCCGGCCAAGAGTCAGCTCCTGTCTCCAGGCAGGTTTCTGTGCAGCGTCCCACGGCGGAGAACACACAGACAGCTGTTTTAACCATGGTGGAGCACATGGAGAACTCCCTGGTGCAGTGGGAGAAAGGAGAGGGGACTTCCACCACAGCCCTACCAGCATCCACCCCCAGCTCCACCTCCACAGAAAGGCAGAGAGCCAGACAGGAGGGGCAGAGCCACTGTCCTGTGGAGATCAGGGACACCATCCGCACCAGCATAGCTCTCCTCTCTCAGCTGGTCCACACCGACTCCTCATCCTCCAACTGCAAGCCCTTCCTCACCTATGTCAACCAGACCCTCATGAACATGGAGGAACCCCAGTACCAGGTAGTGAAGAACAGGATCACCGAGCTGCTTCACAACCCTCCAGACCCAGAGGAACCTGCTCCCACCCAGTCCAGATCTGCTCCTCCACCCCAGGTGATGTCTCTACCATTCCAAGGCTTTCCACAGGCCCTCACCTACCAGGGCTATGGCTACCAGGAGGTCCAGCAGTACAGGCAGCAGCCCTTCCAAGTCTAGGCACAGAGTCATTGGACGACACCGTTGCCACCGGTTCCACTAATGCCACTGATGACACCCATGACACTGATGCCACCGACGCCACCGACGCCACCCAAGCCACAGATGCCACCCATGCCAGTCCTCACCCAGCTGCAGACCAGACAGCCCCGCTACACTGCTCCTTCATCCCACAGCCAAGCCCGGCCTCAGTACATCTGTCCTTGGTACTGGGGCTGACACCCCATGGCATGGAGGAAGGAGCTCTCAACATCACGGGGCTGAGCCAGCTGTCTGAGAGCTTCCTCAACACACCATCATCTGTTGTCCTCTCGGGGCCAGGCACCCCAATGACGCTTCAGACCAGTACTCCAGCACCAGCCACCTCCACAGCACCTGGACCCTTCACCCCTGAGACTGGGCACACCTCCAAGTGACTGATAAGAGTGCCAGAGACTGGATGGCTACTTGTAGACTTTATTTGGACACTTGACTTGGGTCATTTTTCTTTTACAGCTTGTTATTAATAAAGTTTATCTTTGCTTCACACACTTGCTTCATTTATTTTTTTCTATTAACTCTTGATGGAAACTTTTAGAAATGGTTTAAGCCTTTGCATGCTTTTGGGATGGGTTAAGATAGCAGTGGGATGGGCAGGGATACCTTTGGGATGGGTTAAGATAGTTGTGGGATGGTTTAAGATAGCTGTGGGATTGATAAACCTCCAGTGCAAGCATAGTGGGACTGTATGGTCCACCCTCCCAGGTGCCACACTTATGGCCCTTCATTATCAATAACAATGTAAGCATTGATCCACACATTTCAACATAAACACAACTCTTTATTAAATGCCCTGCTCATTGTAGGCCCACCCAACATACATGGCCCAATCTCATCCGTGTGATGAGACAGGCTGAAGGAAGCATCTATTAAACATCTATCATCCTGTCTTGCCACTCCACCGGTCCAGCTGGGGAGTTGCACCAGTGTTTCAGGAGGTTGCGCTGCTTCTTCCCTTCACATGAGGCTCTGTTGGGGCCTTGCACATCCTCAGTGTCGATCAGGTTTTGCCCTTGCCTCCATTCCCCAGGCTCCATGTCCCCATTGCCTTGTTTGAGGTCCACGAACCTGTTCTGCAAGACTGGGTAGCGGGTGCGCATGAGATTGTGCAGGATGCAGCAAGCTTCCATGATCCTCCTCATGGTCTCTGAGCGATGCTGCATGGTGGTGAGAAGTACCTGGAACCTGTTGGCCAGGATGCCAAAGGCGTTCTCCATCACCCGCCTTGCCCTGGACAGCCTGTAGTTGAAGATCCTCTCTTCACGGGTGAGGCATCTGGAGGTGTATGGCTTCATGAGGTAGGTTCTGAGGGAGAAGGCGTCATCCCCCACAATGAAGTAGGGCACATCTTGCGTGACGTTGGGCAGGGGGTCTGGATCTGGGAAGCCCATGATGAGGTTGCGTTCCAGCCCCTCCTTGAGGTCACTGGCGTTGTATACCTGGGCATCTGAACATGAGCCGTTGCCTGAAGCATCGATGTACATGAACTTGTAGTCAACATTGACCATGGCGAAGTGGACGATGCTGAAGAAGCCCTTGTAGTTGAAATAAGTGGACCCGGACTTGGCTGGTGCTTTGCAGGCCACGTGCTTGCCATCTATGGCTCCAATGGTGTGGGGGAAGTTCTACCTCTGATACCACTGCTCTGCAACTTTCTTCCAGACTTCTTCAGTGGAGGGGCACTGGAGGAGCTCCTCCAGGTATTCTTCGGTGATGGCCTGCACCACTTCTCTGACCACAATGCTGATGGTGTTGTGTGGCACCCTCCAGCCGTACTGCATGCTCCTGTAGGTGGTCCCTGAGGCCAGGTGGTGCAGAGTGAGTGCTAGCTTGAGCCCAGGGTCCAGGCTGGGCCGGAATTTGGTGCTCTGCTTGGTCAACCTGGGTGTCAGCTGCTGCACAACTTCGTCAAACATGGCTGGAGGCATCCTCATGAAGTTCTGGAATGCATGAGTGTCTTCGTTCCTCAGCTCCACCATCAGCTTGTTGTACAGTCTGTACTCTGCTCTTCCCCCGATCCATCTTCGGACCCAGACGCTTCTTGGCCGCCTCCTTTTCTTCCCATAGTAAAGTTCACAGAGCCTGTAGATGGCTTCGCACTGTTGTAGAACGATGGTGGCTACCAAAAGGAGTTTGTTACGATCCATGGTGGACATGACTGGATGCTGTGGAAGAGCAAGAGGCAGATGAAGGCTGCAGAGGTCTGCACAGCTGGGTTGCTGGTCTGAAAGTGAGATTCAGATGAGTTGCTCCCCCTTTTTATAGGCAGTATAGGTTTTCCACTATGTGTCCTTTTGCATCCTCTAGGCATCCTCTAGACATCCTTAATATCCGAGATAGGTCCCCTCTGTGAATGTTTTTTCCGTTTTAAATGCTTTCTTTGCGATCTGCATCCGCTTTCATCCTTTCTCCATCCCTGCTACTAACGCTGCTCATCCGTTCCGCTTCTTCCCTGCGTCTGTTTACCGCTGGAACGGATGCGAGTTGCGCAGATGCGCAGCGGATGCCTAGCGGATATAGCGGATGCGTAACAGATGCAGAACGGATGTCCCCCGTATACCTAGCAGATGCAGAATGGACGCGTTGGATACATTTTCCGCTCAAAAGTTTTGAGCAGCTCAAAACCTTTTGAGCGGATGAAATGTCAATAGACGGATGCTGGACGGATAGAGAGGAAGCAAAACGGAGGCAGTGAGTACAGAACGGAAGCATCACGTTAACCAACGGATGGCAAGTGTTTTTCTCCATTTTACATCCTCTTTCTATTCATTGGTTCAGTGTGACAGGGGCTTAAGGTTTATATAAAGCATATAAAATAAATGGACCAAACTGTCATTGTTGACAATGCAAATTGTTTCATGAAAAATTGATCAGATCAAACGTTTAAAAAAGTTTTGACTGAGCAGGGCATTGCAAGGTAAATGGGAGGTACTATCGTTCTCTAAAGTTGATAGTGAATTATAACCTACTGTCATTATAGATTAACATGCTGTCCCATTTTTCTCTCAATAAAGTAAAAATTTGGGGTTTATAGCTAATAGCTATAGATTGAAGTAAACAAAAAGAGACTGTGACAGGTGAAAGTAAGAGGAAATATATAGTAATGCTTCAGTGGTGGGATTCAAAAATTTTTATTACCGTTTCTGTGGGAGTGGCTTGGTAGGCATGACAGGGGAAAGATATTGTAAAATCTGCAGTCAGTTCTTCTAACTACTCAAAACTACTTTTTCAGTTCTTCTAACTACTCAAAATTTTCGCTACCGGTTCTCCAGAACTGGTCAGAACCTGCTGAATACCACCTCTGCAGTGTTCACTGATATACGTCTGAATTTGAGATCAGATCCTGCCTTCTGTAAATTACTGTGCTGCCCAGAAACTGTTAAAGGTTTGTCAGCTACAGTTGCTATAAAGCTGTGGAAAATGGCTCTGGAGATAAAAGAATGCAACCTAAGATTTTCCAACCTGTTCTGACTGATGGATACATTAATATTTTAAGATAATGTCATGTGCAATATCACCAAATGACACCTATGGTGTGTCAGATTGGACCTAAAACATCCATTTCAAACTATCTCCTCAGGGTTTTTTATATTATCTCAACTTACATTTTCTCTGGGCAGAGAGACACATTTCTAAACAAACTGCTAGGCTGTAACAACCATGATATTATTTTGTCACAACACCTAATATGCCTACATGGAGCATGTTGACATTTGAATGAATAAGGGGGTTTCCAGGGTTAATAGTTATTAGTGTCCTCAGTTCCATCAATAGAGACTCAATTTTTTATTTGATGATAAACTATTTAAAAAAACTTCATATTGTCTCTCCAGGGCAATTAATTTCTTCCTTCATTATAAGAATTTTAAGTTTGGGGAAGGAAGAAATATTTTATAAACTAACATGATATCTATAATATTTTTTATTTGTTATCCCTCTCCATCCTAATTCTTTGACATTTAGCAATTATTCACAGTGATAAGTGTGATAACTGCCTTCTGTTCAGTCTAGGCTTTTGAATATTCAGGATTTGGCTTCCAAAATGATGGATGATTACTTTGGATCCATTTACTGTCAAAGCACGTGTTCATGTTTTGCTTGGCAGAAGCTACAGTTATAAACTATTTGGCAATTCAGATAGATATTATATGCCAAAAGACATACACACACACGCACACACAATTCTTACTTATTTTGTTGATGTGTAGCTCTGGAAAATCTCTGTTAAGTTGGAATGAAGTTCCATGTGCCTGACTTACAGTTTCTACTTAAGCTACCAAAGGCATTTTAGTTTAATCCAATTAGATGTCTCTAACATCTGCCATTTATCTTGTTCTTGTTTAAAAAGCACAAAATCTCCATATTTTCAACTAGAACTTTTTGAGTCACACAAAAAAAAAACCTTCTGAAAATGTGACATATATATTTATTTGCAATTATTTAAACATTTTCTTTCCTTGCTTTCTCACCTCAACTCTACATTTTTCAAAAATTTTAATCGTTAGTTTAGTTTATTATAATCATGAGTTTTGCTGCTCAAGATTCTGAGGGAGTTTAAAAAACATTTGTGTTTCATTTTAAAACATATGTTTGATATATTTCTATTGTCTTGCATCTTTATAGTTATAAACCAAAAATCTCAATTTTACTGTAAATTCTCACTAAACTTTATCAACTCATCTTGCAAAATTTAACCTATAAAATAATTGGTATACCTATGATACACTTTGTAATAGTGAAAAATATGTTCATGTGGGTTATTTTGTTGAAATTTAATTCCCTAAAACATGAAAAATGGCAGCGAGATTGGCAAAATTGTATTACAAAAACTTATTTTAAAAAAGCCTCAGTATAATACAATGTACAGTGGTTATTGTATGGCAAAGATAGAATTCATCTTTCAATTTTTACTTAAATAGAATTCTTAATTTTTCAAGTAATATATTATATATCAGGCATATAAAAGTCGTCACCAAATTGTCAACATTATCAGGTAGTCTTTATTCTAGTGAGAGTCCATAGGTGTTTTAGTATCTGAAGATAAATATCTAGTTTTCTCCCTCTGCATGGATGTCAAACTGTGGATAAGGGATGAATTACCTTGCTCAGGGATTTCAAATCCTATTTTTATGTATTCATTTTAACAGAATATTTTTTAACAGAATAGCAAAAATGAGATGTTTGCTTGTCCTAATGTGATTTTCAATGGTTTAGATAATCTATACTTATAGAATAGATAACCACAGCACTTTATGAAATCATAGAGATGAAGGTGACCTTTCATCTTTATGATCTAGAAATCCTAGATCAGATAGGAAATATGAACATATAAATTAATTCCATTTCATTGTAATCTTGCAAGACTGATAGTGCATATGTTTTATGACCTGAGTTAGGAACTGCTTTTGTGAGTTTCTTTCTTATGCACCTTGGGTATATCTTCCCTTATCTGCTTATTCCTTAGACAGATTCCTTATTCCTTTCCTGCTTATTTCCTCCATCTTCCAAAGTCATTCTATATACCATTACAGGAAAGATCCAGTGCTTTGACTGACAGATGTTCACTCAGTTTCAGTTTAAAGACTTATAGCTGAAAATAACTTAGCATTTCACATGGAAGTTTCTTCTACTGACTACCATCTCATCATCAGGATGTTCTTTTCTGATGTCTACTCTCAACCTTCTTCCTTGTAACTAAATCCGCTGGTTGTAGTCCTGCCTGCTGGGATAGTTGTATTTTTAGCAGCTATGTCACACTACTTGCTCATGTTTAATTTGTGGTTTACAAGGTCACTTGGATCTCTTCCAGATGTTCTGTTATTTTTTTATAGATTAGATCCATACTTTTCCTATCCAGATGCAGAACTTTTCATGTCTATCTATCAAATTCCATACCACTCATTTCAGCCCACTTTTTAAACCTTCCCACATGTAGTTTTTAATCTTTATCTAAAATATTAGCCACCAGTCCCACTTTTATTTCATTTGCAAACTTGCTAAGTGTCCTACCACTGAGCTCATCTAGGCCAATGATGAAAATTTAGGATCGGGATACAGCCCTGTGACATTCCACTTGATATAACGCATTCCACTTCTAAGCTGAAATAGACTCATTAAACACACTCTAGGTGCCATTATTTAACAGAGAGTCCATTGACCACTAATAGATAACACTATTAAACTTTTCTGATAGCAGCAGTAACAACTAGATAACCAACAACCTGTTGGGTTGTTATTTCAGAGATATTTACTTACCCACAATTCATACATTTGCCACAACCCTTGAAGTGCCTTTTGCACACTCTGATACACCCGTATGGACCTTTGTTCCCTTTCTCCACATTCTATGCATTCCCCTTATCTTCTCCAACCCATGCTGCATTTGCATGTAATTTTCATGTGGCATCTCTCATATGTCCTGTGCGCCTCTTCTACGTTTCCTTGCACCTTGTGCACCTTCCCAACCTACATGGTACCTTTTGTGCACCCTTCCGAATCTGTGCAGGACCTCTCATGCACTCTCCACACAGACTCCCCAACCAACATGTCATCTCTCATACATTCTGTCACACCCTCATACACTCTTCCTGAATTTTGCAGTATCTTCTCTGCACTCCCATGCATTCGTCACTTCCTTCACACATGGCAACAGGCACTTATCTCCCCGGTGACCTGGGACTTCCAACTTCCTGCCAGCTTCTCTGCTGATTTTCCTTGTGGGAAATTGGCAGGGCGCGCTGGAAATTACAATTGTGTGATCATAGTTCATTATGCTAGCATAGTGGCTCGGCAGCATGAAAGCACTGAAGTGGCTCCTATTTTGCTAAAGTTCAGTCCTACCAGAATCATGGGTTCTGGATTTTGGACACAATGAATTAGCTAACTAATAAAGTTAGCCCATTTAAAATAGGTTGATTCAATTCCCCCCCCCCCCCGTGAAGTATTAATTTTGCCCTATTTTGCCCTATTTATATACTCCTAGAGAAATAGAAAAATAGTTATGAGATGAAGAAACATTTCAATCGAACACCAAGCATGCAGAGCCCCCAGGAGAATTTCCTCTATAATGAATGCGTAATGTAGTTCTTTAATACAGATAGTTATCAACTGAATCCAAAATTTATGTTGTTAAGTGAAAAATTTGTTAAGAGAGTCTTGCCCCATTTTACAACTTTTCTTGCCATATTTCTTAAGTAAATCATTGCAATTATTAAATTAGTAACATGATTGTTAATTGAATCTGCTTTCCCCATTTACTTTGCTTGTCAGAAGGTGATCAGTGGACACTGTAAGCACCATAAATGTGAATCAGTTGTCAAGCATCCAAATGTAAATCATGTGACCATGGGGATGCTGCAGCAATCATAAGGGTAGAAAATAGTCATAAGTCACTCTTTTCAGTGCCGTTGTCACTTTGATCGGTCACTAACTGAATTGTTGTATGTTGAGCCCTTTCATCTGGGAATGAACAGATTAATTTCCATAATATGATTCTGGCACACCTTATTACAGGACACATTTTCATTGACTATGATATGATAAAAGCTTCAGACAGAACAGCAAAGTTTGCAGTGTACTATATTTCTATAAAACGTATTCACAGATTATGCACTTCAGCAGCAATAGAGAAAATGTATTTGATGCTAATAGGGAAATAAGTTTACAAAATACTGGGATTCCAGTTTTGTAAATCCTAGCCAAGTATGTCCCATAGAGTTTAATATTTTTTCTCAATCCAAAGAAAAGTATCTATAACACACTAGTCATTTATGAATTACGTATAAGACTAGGCAATGAGATTCATCTTTGCTTTCAAGTTTTATTTAAAGGAAAACTTATTTATAAATAAGGCTATTTTTTATATACACACTGCAAGCATCATAATTCTTCTGGATTCTGATTATTCAGTTGTTAAGTTATAAAACAGCCAAAAATACTTGGCACTGACTTGTTTTAAAAAATTCAAAACCTTCCACTCTTTTTAGACCCAGTTTTGACATCCAGATCCACAGTAATTTAAAACGTTGGGTTCTTTCTAAAAGTGTATTCCTTATTCTCATTTAAGGAATATGTAACTTCAGCACCGAAAGGCACAGCTTTGTTAATTAGCCTGAAAATGGGCTACATGTTTTTATATAATATATACGATGATCTGATGATGGCCTAATCTTCCAAGCAGTACAGATTTATATAGTCAGTGCTTTCTGTGGTGGATTAACATGAATAGGTTTCCACAGGAAAAGCATGCTTTAGGAAGGATTTTCCATAAACAAAGCTGTTGTTTGTTACAATGGGGGTTGGGGTGAGAGTAAAAGAAGCTGTTTTGAAGAATGATACTGTATGAAGAATACAAAACAACCACAATACTCCAGGCAATAAGAAATAGAATGAATATTGTTTGAATTTATAAAATTGTGAGTCACTGATTCAGCATTGTGATTGGGTAACTAAGTTATTTCTGATAGACACTTATTTTTTTCCTTTTAAAGTCAACAAAAAACATTCTTATAGGCTGTGAGTCAAACTGTGATTTTTAAAAATGAGAAATATTTTAGGAAATATTTTGTTTGACTTTCTTTTAAAACAGTTAGCTGATACCATTTATATACATGTGTACAAGTGTCCCTACAGTGCCCTGAGAGATATAATAAAAGGACCTCTCTTGCAACCTGAGCAAGTTCATAGCAGGAGAAGAGGTTTTGGAATATGAGAGCAATTACAGGTATTAGAATTTATTAGAATTAAGTCTGGAATTTTGGTTGTGGCATCATAAAGCAGGACATCACATGACGTGATTTGATTTCATGACCATTTTTACAATGGTTATTAAGTGAACCACAAGGTTATTAAACAAATTCAGCATATCCAATGGATGCTTTTGTTGTTTTCTGCTAGAAATGGCAAAAAAACATCACAGATTGCATACATTTTTAATAAAATAGAGACACTAAATAATTCAAAGGAAGGAGAAAAATAAAATTAAGTTGAAACTCTTCACCAATATTTTTCAAATTTTGAAGCTTTAATACATGTGGACTTCAACTCCCATCATTCTGCAGCCGTGTTTGTTTTCCTACAGATATTATTCACGTAATATCATTGATGCCTGGGATACAGAAGTTTGCAGGCTGCCTATCTATAGTAATTTGCCCTGCTAGTTTTTGCTAGGGTGGGGTTCTATCCTTCATTAGGGAATTATTTCTGCCCTGATTGTTTATCTGGAGCTGTTTCCTTGTTGCCAGTCAGTGTTGGTTGCTGGGGAGATTGTGTTTTGTGCTGTTTATTTTCTTTCTTAACTTTCAGTTATATTTTATAAATGGTATGCATATGGGATTTATCTCTATGTGTCTGTAGTTGGGTGGCTTATTGGAACACCATGTTTCCAGGAATTCCTTAGCAGTTTTCGATTTGCCTTGATCTAAAATGTCAACAGCTTCCCAGCTAAAATTGTGGGTGATTTTATCTAAGTGTTGAGAGATTTTTCATCATGTCTTTTGACTGCCAGTTTCTTTTTTGTTTGTTTGTTTATTTAATTCATGAATGATTTCATGAATGCTTTATGCTAATCTTGCACCTTTCTTTCCTATATAATGGTTCTTACAGTCTTTACCTTGCATTCTGTAAATTATTCTTCTTTTCCTTCTTGCGTTTCTGGGTCTTTGGATTACTTAAGATTTTTTGGAGACTTTTTGAAGGGTTTGTGTGCCACAACAATGCCAATAGGTTATACTACTCTATAGAACTTCAGTTCTTGTCACACTGTGTAATTACTATTATATTTTTTCTTGTTGGTGTTGTAGTTGTTTGTATTTAATTATGTGTATGAATATCTATGCATACGCATGCACACACACACACACACACACGGATGTACTAGTTCTATTTTATATATATTGCACAGCTATACTAGAAGCAAACTGATGCATTCATTACTAATTGGCATTAAGTACATTCTCTAGCAGAAACAGGCCAAAGATTTTAAAGTTATAAGAAGAGATTTTCCAATTAAAATTGTGTGTGTGTGTGTGTGTGTGTGTGTGTGTGTAAAGTGTAGTTTTGTAAAGTCAATTTCAATTGATTTTGTTTTTAATGATCATTTTCAGTATTGTAAATTTTAAAAAAGAACCAAAGGGTTAGAGTTAGGATTGGTATAAATATATTTATATACATAAAGTATAAATATATTCTTAAAACATTATTCTATGTTTTTCAATGCACTGAAATTATTAGTACTGCATTATCTGCAAAGAACAGCAAATGCATTTTGGATAAATAACCTTCTTGTACTCTATTTTTAGCATGGTACATATTGAACATAAAAAATATTTTGAACATTAAAAAATTTTTTAAATAGCATCAGTCCTAGAAATTGTGTTTGGAAAGAGCATAAAAGAATAATTACAATATTTTAATATCATTGTTCTTTACTTAAAAAAATCCTATATTAAATAAAAAACAAAAATTAGTACAGGACATTTTTCAAGAATGGCCCAGAAATTAGTAACAACAATGTTAACACTTTCAGTAATAATGTCTGCTCCTATGAATATATTATGTCTTAAATATGTTAATGAATATGTGAAACAAATTTTGCTCAAAAAGATAATGTGTGAATATGGACCTGCACATGACAGTTCATGATAATGATTTGAAAAAGGATATACAAAAGAAACTGGCTAAAGTTGTAAATGGCTTGGGTTATTATTTATTTAGCATATGATGATGTTACATTAGCCAGGAGACTGCTATAAAGTAATTATTTGACTGCTGATGTTGGGATATGAGATGAAGAGATGCCTGTTTAACCTTATAGAGTACAGAGAAATATTAAATTTGTTTATATTTCTTATGATGAAGGCATTTCTTTATTTTCTTTTAATTCTTACTTTTTCTTTTTTCCCGTCTACTTTTTAATCCTTTCCATTATCTTGTCTTTCTGTATGTTTAGTTTGTATTAATTATTATTATTGTAATTAATATTCTTAACATAATATATATTCAATCTCTTATATTCATATACTAGAGCCATATTACATTACAAGAATGTTTATCCTGCATAATTATTGGCCTCAGATGGCTTTGAAAGAAAATTGACTCATATATTATAGTCATTGTTCCGTTCGGAAAGAAGCTCGTGAGACCGGATTCCAAACGACAACTATTTATTAAACTCGCAAGCTAAACATATACAGAACAGAAGCCCAAGCCGCGGCAGCCCTTTTTATAGCAGCTTGCCTGCAGCTTGTGGCCAATGACACTCTTTTGACAGTTCCCGCCGTTTGGCGGGCTTTCCAGATTGGTTCTTAAATAACCAATCCACGAGTGGCCTTTTTGGCCAATCAGAAAGAGGAACTTGGTAGAACAGAACACCCCTCCCCCCTTAGTTCAGTCCAACATGCATTACGTAATCACGCAGGTAGGTGGGACTTTTTCTTGTCCTAGTTGACTTGCACAGCTCAGTTGTGGCGTGGTCTTCAAGCGGTTCGGACGGGATCGCTGTTTCTCTGGTCCTTCTCCATGGAACCTCCTAGAAGGGTGAGTCAGCCTTGCCACTCCCACCTGAGTCTCTTGGGCCGGTTGAGATGGCTCCGCCACTCCCTCCTGGTTTGACTGGGTTGGTCGAGCTGGCCTGGCTGTCTCCTTCCAGGAAAGCCTCGCTTTGCTCTCCTGCTCCTGGATTTCTTTCTTGGGGTTCATCTAACCTTGAGTGCTCTTTTTGTTTGGTTAAATTGTCTTATTATAGTGTTTGTTGTCTTGTTACGGGAGGTTCGTCTCTCCCTTTTTTATTTATTTGTATTTCCCCCCTCCCTTGGTTGTTTTTAGGTCGATATTTATTTTTGAGTCTTTGTTGTTTTTCCGTTCGAGGTGGTGGGAACGAAGCTGGTCTATGTGCCACTTCCATTCCCTACTGTCATCTAAGAGTAGACAATAGGACCATGGGCCTGTAATTTGGGTGATGGTGGTGGTAAGCCACAATGGGTCCCCGGTGAGATTTTTCGCATAGACTAGGTCGCCGATTTCGAACATACGGTATTTGCTGGAGGAATCGGGGGGATTGTCCCAGGTGTAAGTGGGGTGCAATCTGTCCAGGTAGGAACGTAGTTTCCTACCCATTAGGAGTTCAGCTTGGCTTCTGTTGGTTGTGCTGCTAGGGGTAATATGCTGCAAAGTTAGTAGTCAGTTTAGTTTGTCTTGTACGTCCCCCTTGTCCATTCTTTCTAGGCCCTCTTTAGTGTACTGGACCATGTGCTCAGTCTTGCCATTCGCAGCCAGATGGGCCAGCGCAGTCAAGGCATGTCAGATACCCTGGGCAGCCAGATATTGTTCGAATTGCAAAGCTGTAAATTGGGGGCCATTATCCAAAACCAGTACATCTGGTAGCCCATGTGTTGCAAAGAGTTTGTCTAGCTGTTTCATTACAGCTTCAGTGGTTATGGAAGCCATGAGGATGACTTCCAACCAGTTCGAGTATACATCCACAACTATCAGAAATGTGTTTCCCTTCGTTGGCCCCGCAAAGTCAATATGTACTCTAGACCATGGACCCTGGAGAGTTTCCCAGTCTCTTACTGGTGCCTGTGGGGGGGTAGGCCTCAATTTTTGACAGGCATGGCATGTTGCAACCCAGCGTTCAATGTCTTTATCCAGCCCTGGCTACCAGATGTAACTCCTGGCCAGGGCTTTCATTTTGACTATGCCCAGGTGGTCCTCGTGCAACATGCCCAGAACATCTTCCTGGAGACTGTTCGGAATCACCACCCTGTCACCCCATAGAATGCACCCTTTTTCTATGGACAGTTCAGTCTGTCTGGTACGAAATGGTTTAAAAGTTTCAGTTTTGTTCTCCTCTGGCCAGCCTTTACCTACCTAATTTAATATGCACGCTGTCAAAGGGTCTTTAGCTGTGGCTCTTGCAACATCTGCTGCAGTCAATGGCAGGTCCGGGCAGGTCTCAAGCTGAAGTGTGGAGGTAGTTGGTGCAGAGTTGTTTTCCATGATGGGTAGTGGGGAATAGCTCAGGGCGTCGGCATGTGCAATGGCTTTGCCGGGTCGGTGAATCAGCGTGTAGGAGTAGGCAGCGAGGAACTCAGACCACTTCGTCATTCTAGGTGACAGAATGTTCGGGGTTGGCTTGTTTACTGCCAGGATTCCAAGAAGGGGCTTGTGATCGGTGATTATGGAAAAAGTTCTACTGTAAAGATATTCATGGAATCTTTTGACTCCGGCAATGATTGCGAGGGCTTCTCTATTGAGTTGACTGTAATTGTGTTCCGATTTGGAGAGCATCTTGGAGTAAAAGGCGACCAGTGCCTCTCTGCATCTATCTGGTAGCTGGTGGCTCAGGATAGCGCCGACTCCAAAAGGTGATGCATCACAGGTGACCATCAAGGGTCACGGTATTGCTTTTCTGGATGAGAATGGTGTTGGACGTTAATAGACCTTTGATACCCTGGAAGGCTTTTTGTTCCTGATGGCCCCATGTCCAAATGGTTTTTTTTATCTACCAATCAATGTAGGACTTCTGCTATTGTTGCCTTATGGGACAGGAACACATTGTAAAAAATTATGAGGCCTAGGAATGCTTGAAGCTCAGTTTTGTTCCTGGGCCTAGGAGTGTCTTTTATAGCCTTTACTTCTTTCTCGGTGAGGTGAATGCCTTGCTCATCATTTTAATAGCCCAAAAACTCGACCTGGTTGGTGGCTAATTCACACTTCTCTCTTTTAACTTTGAGGCCTGATTTCCTAAATCTTGTTAATACTTCTCTTAATCTGGTCTCTAGCTAGTTGGTATTTTTTGCTGAAACCAGTACATCGTCAAAGTAAGGGACAACACCTTTGATTCCATTTAGCAGGCATTCCATGAAGCTTTGGAACATGCCTGGGGCAACACTAACTCTGAATTGGAGGCGGTTACACTTGAATGCCCCTCTATGTGTTATAATAGTCTGTGCCTCTGCTGTAATGGGATCAATGGGTAGTTGTTGATACGCTTGTGTGAGGTTGAGCTTTGCAAAAAAATTTCCTCCCCCTAGCAAGTGCAGTAAATGTTGCACTACCGGTACTGGGTATGCACTTTTTTGGAGTGCATGGTTCAGGGTTGCCTTATAGTCTCTGCAGATGCGCACTGACCCATCTGGCTTCACTGGTGTGATGATAGGTGTTTCCCACCTGGCATGATTGATTGGCTCTAAAACCCCTTGAGCTATTAATTTATTCAGTTGCTCGTCAATTTTTTGCTTTAACACGAATGGGACACATCTGGCCTTTAAACGGATGGGGGCTATTTTCAGGTCTAGGCTAAATGAAATTGGGGTCCCCTTGTACTTGCCTAGAGTCCTATCGAAAACATCTTGGAATTCTTCTAGCAGGCTCTCCTCCCAGTTGGCTGTGGTGATGCGGTTGATCCCGGTCATCCCGATTCCCAGGGGCGCGAACCATTCAATCCCTAGCAGACTAGGGTGGTCTTGGTCGACGATGGTCAGAGGCAAGATTTCGGTGTGGTTTTTAAATTTGACTAGGAAATGTCCAAGGCCTACTACCGGGATTCGATTTCCCTGGTAGTCTTTTAGGACTAGTCTTTGTTTCTGTAGTTCTCTCTGTTTAATGTTTGGTATTAGGCGCCAGATGGTATTCCAGGATATCATGGATAGGAATGACCCTGAGTCGACTTCCATCTCGCAGGGTCTCCCCTCAATGCTCACCTCTATCCAAACCTTCATTCCATTCTCCGCCCTGGCATTGCCAATGGTGACTGTCTGATGCGTTTCTTCCCTGTCACCGGTTCTCTTGTTACGGTTCCATCTGCTGCCAGCTTGTCTTTCGTCTGGGGGGTGGGTGCTGCTGCATCTTTTTGGACTATAGCTCTTTTTATTGCGGCAGACCCTTTCGATCTGCCCCCTTTTCTTACAAGCCCTGCATATTGTGTCGAGGAACCTGCATTCAGCTCACGGGTGGTTGCCTCTGCAGCCTGCACATTGAAATTCCCACCAGTTTCTCCTCTTTTTGCGCCATTTTTTATCTGAATGGAGTCTATAGATGTCTTCATCGTCGTCCTTGGTATCACTCTGGGATTCGATGTCTTTGTAGTGGGCTGTCGCTGTGGGCTGTTTCTTTCCTAACTCTGCCTTCTTCTCCCTGGGTTGGTTTGGCAGGTCTGGAATTGCGTTCATTTGCCTCATGATAGCTGCTGACTTTTTAGCTGCTTCGGCGATGGTTGCCTCTACAATGGCCTTGGCCATGGTTATGTTTGGCCTATTCAGGAGTTTGCTCTGAAGGGTAGTATCCTTCAGACCGAGGACCACACAGTCCTTCATGGCCTCGTCCATGTTCTGGAACTCACAGGCTCCTCCGATGTGTCTCAAGGCTGTTACAAAATCTCCGATCGTTTCATCCTTCTTCTGGTCCCTCATATAGAATTCGTGCCTTTTTATTAAATTCGAGACCACCGGTGCATAGTGTGCTCGGAGCATTCTGTTCAGGTCGGACCAAGTCATCTGTTTGACATCTCTGGGTTTTGTCAGTGCCTTAGCCATCTTAAAAACGGCTGGTCCGCAGTGTGTAAGGAAGCCAGCCCTCTTTCTTTGGTCTGAGATTTCTTCCATCTTGTTGCTTTCTAGAAACATAAGAAAGCGATCGATATACAATTCCCAATCCTGCTCATCAGGATTGAATGGTGCAGGTGGCGCGTTGTTACCAGCCATCTCTTTTGCTCGGTTCAGATCGCTGTGTGCTTCGGTCTCACCTTTTATGACAATCCCATCCTTGTCGCCAGTGTTTCATCCTGAAAGAAGCGTGTGAGACCGGGTTCCAAACAACAACTATTTATTAAACTCGCAAGCTAAACGTATACGGAACAGAAGCCCAAGCTGCGGCACCCCTTTTTATAGTGGCTTGCCTGCGGCTTGTGGCCAATGATATTCTTTTGACAGTTCCCGCCATTTGGCGGGCTTTCCGGATTGGTTCTTAAATAACCAATCCTCAAGTGGCCTTTTTGGCCAATCAGAAAGAGGAACTTGGAACCTACCAAGTTCCATACAGAATAGTCATGATCTTTCATATACAATATTTTGACCTAATTATTGAGACACTCTGGTTTTTAAAAATACATATAATACTGAATTATATCCCAACCACTTGGAATTCAGTATATTCAGAATAAAAATATGTGAATTGAATTCAGTTCTCAAAGTCATCTACTGCTGATAGGAATTGAAGTTCAACACATCTGGAAAAAACACCAGGTTGAAGAAAACTACATTGTAGTTTTAACTCTACCCAAATGTGAACTGCCATGCTGAATTTGTTGTGTGATATCTACAAATATCATTTAATCAGTTCTTAACTTTCTTCTGCCTTTCCTTAATACTTTTTTAATTTCTCCATTTAGAGATGACAGGGTTTAAGCAAAACATGAGAAATGTGTTTGGAGATTACTCACACTAATTGTTCTTGTATCAAGAATGCCTGACTAGAGACACACTAATTGACAAAAGGATGTAATATGTTTACAAATATTTCCGTTAACATGTTGAAATGGCAAACTTATTCATCCTAGGCCAGATAGCTAAGAGGTCAATTTGAGGTAAACAATAGAGCTGTTATTAATCACTCTGGTGTCTAACTGTGCTGCTTTTTGAATTAGTTTTAGTAAATCTTTCAGGAATTCACATTTTAATGATTTTTCCCTTGTAAATAGTAACTTTAATCATTAATGTTTTGCACATTAATTTTTAATGTATCACAATGCCACATTAATAATATGAACATATCCTATAATCTCTATCTATCTAAAGTACTTATCATTATCTATCTATTGATTCAACTATCAATCTTTAATTTTAGCAAAATAGATCAAATTATAAATTTATAAAAGTTGATCAATTGTGATGTTATAGTAGGATTGTATAGATTAGAAAGTGCAACACACATAATTCATGCTTATTTGGCTCATTAAAGAGAATGGATTGATATCTTGTAAGTTAAATTAAAATATAGAGTTTCCACAGATTTTATGACATATTTAATTTGTTTATTAATATAAGAGGTTTTTTTCTCCAAACCTTCTACAATAGATAGACATAAATATAGGTGTAGCAAAGGATATTCAAATATATAACAAAGAATAGAATGACAAATTCAACCCTGGCTGATTTTGGATCAGTCATTCTCAACCCAACTCACCTCATAGGATTGTTGTTGTGAAGAAATTAAAAGAGGAAGTTTGTTGGATAAGTTTGCCGGCTTGATATATTTGGAAAAATAATAAAGGTAGATACAAATAAATAAAAAAATTAAACTGCCTTTCATGTTACAAATAATGTAAATAATTTGATTCAGGAGTTTTTAGTGACTTAGAGAAAATTACATTTTTTAAAAAAACTACTCAACTATCTCCATCAGAAATCATGAAAAGGGTACAAATGAATGTGTAATTTTTTACATGCATCAGCATTTCTAGAAATCCTCACCAAGATTATTTTTTTGCTGCATATATTAAGGAAATTGTTGTGTTCTTTAATAGTGGATTCTTCAACAAACTCCAGAAGTTATATTTCAAAACATGTATACCTTGGTATTAGATTTAACACTTTCAGAGTTCATCTTTTCCACATTTTGTCTTGTTGTTCCTATCACTGTCCACTGTGATACCTCTTGGCATTTGTAGTGCTACACTATTCAAATAATTAGTCAGATGTTCAATAGGAAATAAATAGGTAGTAAAATTTGCTTACAGCGAGCCAGGAAAAATAACTCAATATAATTTATTTTGTTTGCTGAACCAATGTGGTATGAATCAGTGGAAATAGTCAAGCAGAACCATTGTAATGAGCATATAGATGATGTTATTGTGAATTTATGTGGTTGCTGGAGCAAGGTGGGAACAAGTTAGTTGTCCAAACATGATAGGGATGTCATTAAATGTCATTGTCTGGAGATGTCTGAATACCATCTGAATACATCTGAATAAATCTCGAATACTGTTTAACTTTTCAAGAGTCATCTTTTATTTGAATCATTTCTATTGGCTAACAGAAGATGGTTAAGATAAATATAAAAGCTATTAGGTCATTAGGTGACTCTTCCTTCAATACTGGTAAGATATAATTGTCCATAATATCTGAAAGCACACAAATTAAATAGACTGCTGGGAATCAGCCAAAAATTCAGTGCCAATTTCTCAGTTACTTGTTTATAACTTTAAAGATAAAAATCTGCACAAGCTTAAAGCTCCTGGAATGCATCACGAAGTTGTGCCTTGAAGACTCGTTCAAATTTGTCATAATAGTAGGTGGATTTGTTTGTTTATTTCAGTGGATTTGCTTCAAATATAACTAAGTATATTCAGTGGCTTCTTTATATTCAACTTCAAATTGATTCAAAGATCTTGACCATGTTCATAAAAATTATAATAGATTTTAAACTGACAGGATTCCAGAAGAACAAAAATGAATTGTGCCTCATTTTAAACTAATAAAATATGGGTCTGCATAATGGGCTCTGAAATATCATATGATTTTTTTCTCTGAAATATATCTACACTATCTTCTGTTTATCTTAACATTTAATTATCTTTGGATCATCTTGGATTAATTTTCTCACTTTCTGTTCCTGGTTTAGGATAACATAATCAATTTTACTTTGGTGATATTTTCTCCCAAGGTTATATTATTTTATGTCATGCTTATAAGTTGGTTTGGTAACTGCTTTACAACAGATTTGAATAAATACAAAGTAAACATTTTGTGGCAACTCATGACTATGGGCACACCCAATTGACATAAATAGGGTCAGTAAAGTTTTCTTAGTAAAAAACTTTATGGATGTTCATCTATGGTTTGATTGCAGATAGAAAAAGTAAACAAATGAAATGAGATTTGAATAAGTAATAGTATTGTAACCATCAGCTTCTCTCTATTTTCCTAATGTATGTGAAAGTTGTCATTGAAATAATATTCCTGGCTTGTAAATATAACTCTGATTCATTATTTCTTTTTAAATAAACTCTCATGTTTTCATCAACAATAGTGGCCACTCTGAAAATTTACCTTGAAATGATCTGTTCACCAACAAAGTGAATGTTAAAACCCTTATTCTTGTTCCCATTTATGCTGCATTTAACATTTTGTGCTCCAAGAAACCAATCAGCTATTGTTTGGCTATTAGAGTGATTTGTATTTCTCAAATGGTAATTATGAAATAATTGGAAGAAATACAATGGATACCAAAGGGCCAAAACACAATCTTCAATTCTTAAGGGGCAAATAAATGACTTTTATTGGATTATTATTAGTTCTTAAGATCTATGTTAATATTGTAATGATTTTTTTCCTTGCAGAACTGACTTTTGTGTAGGGTATAAAATCAAAATGTGAATCATACTTGAAATATATGCCTTCTTTGATTAGTTCTTCATTAATTGTGTTAATTGCCTAAAAAATAAAGAATGTTGGGCAATTTAAAATTAAATAGCAACAGATTCTTTTAGCTCTTTCGAATGTGGCATTGTTTCCTCTTTCCAAAACAGAGAACCACCCATTGGAAGCTGCAAAACAGGAAACATTTTTGGTGAACTTTGGAAAGTTCAACCTAGTGTATCTAATGTTTGACTATTTTTTAAAGTCAGCATTTTAGCTGTTGAATATATTATTTCACCTCTTTGGGTCCAAGAACATAGTTAGAATAAATACACTGTATATAACACTCTAAAAAGCAATCCAGTTATTCAGAAGCTGTAGAATCTTGTTGTCTTTGGCCAATACCCCAAAAGATCAAAGCTGCAAAAACTGAACTCTTTTGAGGTTCTAATTATGTTCATAATACACAATTTTTTCTATAAATGAGTTTGGCTTTTGTATTTTATGTACTTAAAAGAATAGGAACTGAATTGTAGAATGAAGATAGTGAAGAATGTTCTATATAATTTTTCTATTAAGTATAAGAATTGAACTTCAGTTCTCACTCTGAAAGAAACACCAATGTTTACAGTCACAAATGAAGATTAGAAGTTGGCTAAAATTGATGGTGATCTTTTGAGTGGATAGTTTTACTGTCTTTATTGGAAATGACAGTTAGTGAAACTTGAAAGCATGCCTATTGCTTTGTAATTATTATCTCCCCTTTATATGATTTGATACATCTCATGAATAGCCAGCACTGAATAAAAGGAATAGCATTAAAGTAAACAAAGCTAGGTATTTTTATGACTGTTACAAATGGTATTCATAAGCACTTTGGAACTTCCATATGTGTCATATATCATTCCAAAGCAAATTCTATTAGCTAACTCATAGTTTGTTTATTACTATAAAATTGACACAAAACTGATTTGATGGTGTGCTATAATTTAAGGGAAGAAATTGTAGTAAGGATTTTGAAAATACACCTGTTTTCAATTGCTTGTCATTGATGTGTCAGTAGTCTTGCTATTTCCCTACTTCATTGAAGTCACCCCCAGTTTGTCAATATTTTGAAAAGCTTTGAATAAAGCTTTGAATAAATCTTTATTCTTACAGTAGTAGTTAGTCTTGAAAATAAAAATAGATATGTATCGGTCTTACAACATTTATTTCAAAAAATGGTAATGTCACATTTTGATATTTTATTCTTGTTAATCATGAATAGTCAGAACAAAAGAGAGGTATAAAAGGGCTGATATAGTTGTTCCTGAAAGCCAAACAAATGATCATAATTTAATTCAACAAATGAAACTTTTTAATTGTATTAAATGCTTATAAGCTATTTTTAGATCATGACCATGTAAAACATTTATTATTTCCAATAAAATGTTAATAATAAACAAACAAATAATAACACATTGCCAAAACAAAGTAAAATAGCCAGTATATACAGCTATGTATAATGTAACAGACTGATAGCATTTTTGTTGGTTTTCAGTGTAGATTGCCTTCTTTAAGAAAAAACACAAGAAGGCCTGAAATGTAGATGGTGTGAACCAAGGAGTTTTCTATGAGCCAACTGCTGATGTGACTGGAAGGCAGCCCTTAAGAATTGTGGGATTAATTGGAATAATATATGATTATAAAATGGGACAAAATATTTAATGTAACTTAGCGAAAAAATTTTTTTAAATAAAATAAATGAAATCAAATATGAGAGAATTGAATTAAAGAAAAATGGGAACATTGTCATTGTATAATATTTTAAAATATAAGTGAAATAGGGGGAAGTAACTAAGCAAAATCTATAAGTGTTCCCATAGAAGCATGATACTTATTTAGAAAGGATTGTGTAAAATGTTTAAGACTTAAATGAATATTAATTTTAATGATATAATTTTAATTGCTATGGATTGTTGTTTTAATTATATTATATATTTAAAAAAAATTTTTTTTCTTGTTTTAAAATATTGAGTCTATCTTTAGAATGTACTACGCAGAATCCGAATGAAAATTATGTGTTATGTTAAGCTTTAAAACTAGGGGAAGGATAAGTATGACAAGGCATTATACTCCAATCAGTCATTACAGAAGAAATTTTGTGTTAATGAGAAAAGATAATAGACAGCTGAAACAGGACAGACAAAGGATATAAGTATAATGATTTAAATTGAGATGAAATAAATATAATAGAATTAAGAGAGTGAAAAGAGGGGAGAAGCTATATAGAAAATGTAAAATAGTAAATAAGAAATGGAATGCTATATAAAAGTAAGCATGAACCTGAATTTATGTCTGTATAAAAAGATGTAACTCGGGATCAAACTGCCGTCCAAAAAGATATTTTATGTTTTTTATGTTTTGTGTTTTGTTTGTATATGTTTGTTTGTTAAAAATTAATAAAATTCTTTCAAAAAAAAAAAAAAGAATTGTGGGATTTAAGCAGATAGAGAAGTGTTGCTATTTGGAAAAGCAACAAGACAATAAAAAAACTATATCTGGGAAAAAAAGTAATCTTTGAAACAGTCATGTGAACTGGAAGTTCAGATTAACAGCTCTAAAAGAATTAAAATCAAAATAAACAAAGCTGTAGTCAAGGATATTCCACAGGAACTACATGGAGCGGAAGCAAGATTATGACCTATTCCTTCTGTTATGAAAACTTGTTTATGTAGTTCAGAATTTAGTGTCAGTCACTTATGGGCCAAGGCAGCTCACTATTCTAGTACTCACAAGATATAGATGTGAAAGGGGCAGAGGTATACACGTAGGTAGAATATCCCTTCATCTTCTAGCCTTTTCATGTTAAGAGAGAATGACTGGAGAATGACAAGAGTATATGTAAAAAGAAGAGTTTATATGACTGTGCAACTATGAGGCTGCCAGTATTTGCAAAAAAGGAAAGGACCATTCAAAATTTAATGCAGGAGACAGGATAAAGAATATCAAATTGGTGACCATGATAATGTGGTTGAGATTCCATTTCTTTTTGTGTGTGATGCATGTGTTGGAAGAAATGTCCTTTTGAGTTCAGTTCTAAGTGGGGGAAAAGACACTGGAACCATGGAAGCCACTTGGTTTAAAGGTGGACAGGATCACATGCCTTGGAGTTCTTGGGCAAAGAAAAAAAAGGGCAGATATGCTGAAAGTCCCTGGGTTTTATGCCCTCTGTTGGGATTTGAATTTGAACTTCTATTCTGAGTGGTTGTCAGACTCCCATGGGGTCATGCAGAGCAACTCAGTAGGCTGTCCTGAGTCCCAGGCTTGATTGAATCTTGCTGAATGATGATGCAATGAAAGAGCTTTGGGATTCCTATTATGGGTCTGCCTGAAGGAGGTAGATCTTTGTTATGTAAAATAGATTTGCCCAGGCCTTAATGGCCTATTGACAAAAGTAAGGGGGCTGAATTTCTGCCTCTCTCAGTTTCTACTTCTATTTTAGGGGAAATATTCTGCCTTTTTAGTAGATCCTAAAATATTTCATTTTTCTAGGAGAGAGATGGTTATAACTTCCAACATGTGTACTTTGGATTCTGTTATATTCACTTGGAATTTACTTATCTCTGCTTTCTTAGCCTGGTCATCCATTTGGTTGCCTAACAGATTTATTGCAATCAAAGATCAAATCATATGATTGTATCTGATTATTTTAGAACAAACTTAAGAGAGTAAAAAATAAAAAGCAGAAAAACAAATGGGATTGCTCAACAGTATGCAAAATTGGTTTTAATTCACAATTTGAAAGGCAAAATTTGTAAATGTGTAATTATTTAAAGCAAGTTAGTAATAACAATAAAAACAGCTTTTAACGAATACATTCATTCATTCTTAGGTTCTTATAGATCATTTTTCAGCAGAGCAAAATCTCATAATCCAAATACAATGTGACAAACAATTCATTATAGGTTTGGTCTGGATTTGACAAAGTGAGCCTTGTTTGGATTTTCCAATGCAATATCTTAAGCCCATGTCACACTGCACCAACGGATGCAAAGAGGCAGAAAACAGACACAGGGAGGAAGTGAAATGGACACAAAGCGTTAGTCGCACAGACGTAGAAAGGATGAAAGCGGATGCAGCTCAGATATAAAGCATTAAAACGGAAAAAACGTTCATATAGGGGATGTATCTCGGACATTTAGGATGTCTGGAGGATATCTGGAGGATGCAGAAGGACACCTAGCAGAAAACCGATATTTCCTATAAAAAGGGGGAGGAAATCATCCGGATCTCACTTTTAGTCCAGCAGACGTGGGGTGCACATCTCTTCAGCCTTGCTCTTGCTCTTCCACAGCATCCATTCTTCTCCACCATGGATCATCGCACGCTCATTTTGGTAGCCGCCATCATTCAACACCAGAACCAGGCTCTTTCACCTTTTCTACGGGAAGAACAGGAGGTGGTCAAAAAGTGTCTGGGTCCAACGATGGATCGGGAGAAGAGCGGAGGTTGGACTGTATGACAAACTGATGTTGAAGCTGAGGAACAAAGAAACTCATGCATTCCAGAACTTCATGAGGATGCCGCCAGCCATGTTTGACGAAGTTGTGGAGCATCTGAGACCAAGGTTGACCAAGGCAAACACCAACTTCCTTCTCAGCCTGTACCCTGGGCTGAAGGTGGCACTGACTCTGCGCCACCTGGCCTCTGGGACCACGTACAGGAGCATGCAGTACGCCTGGAGGGTGCCACACCAACACCATCAGCATTGTAGTCAGAGAAGTGGTGCAGGCCATCATCAAAGAGTACGTGGAGGAGCTTCTCCAGTGCCCCACCACTGAAGAAGGCTGGAGGAAAGTTGCAGAACAGTGGTATCAGAGGTGGAACTTCCCCCACACCGTTGGAGCCACAGATGGGAAGCACGTGGCCTGCAAAGCTCCAGTCAAGTCAGGGTCCACTTATTTCAACTACAAGGGCTTCTTCAGCATCATCCTCTTCGCCATGGTCAATGCTGACAACAAGTTCATGTACATCGATGCTTCAGGCAATGGGTCAGCTTCAGATAGCCAGGTATACAATGCCAGTCATCTCAAGGAGGACCTGGAACGCAACCTCATCGTGTGCTTCCCAGATCCAGACCTCCTACCCAACGACACACAAGATGTGCCCTACTTCATCGTGGGGGATGACGCCTTTTCCCTCAGAACCTACCTCATGAAGCCCTACACCTCCAGATGCCTCACCCGTGAAGAGAGGATCTTCAACTACAGGCTGTCCAGGGCAAGGCGGGTGGTGGAGAATGTCTTTGGCATCCTGGCCAACAGGTTCCAGGTACTTCTCACCACCATGCAGCATTGCCCAGAGACCGTGAGGAGCATCGTGGAAGCTTGCTGCATCCTACACAATCTCATGCGCACCCGCTACCCAGTGTTGCAAACAGGCTCGTGGACCATCAACAAGGGAATGGGGACATGGAGCCTGGTGAATGGAGGCAAGGGCGAAACCTGATCGACACTGTGGATGTACAAGGCCCCAACAGAGCTTCACGTGAAGGGAAGAAGCAGCGCAACCTCCTGAAACACTGGTGCAACTCCCCAGCTGGAGCAGTGGAGTGGCAAGACAGGATGGTAGATGCTTAATGGATGCTTCCTTCAGTCTGTCTCATCACACTGATGAAATTCTGCCATGTATGTTGAGTGGCCTTACAATGAATAGGGCAATAATTTTGTTTATGTTGAAGTGTGTGGATCAATGATTAAATTGTTATTGATAATAAAGGGCCATAGCTGTGGAAGAGATAAGCCTCCAGTGCAAGCATAGTGGGACTGTATGGTCCACCCTCCCAGGTACCACAGCTATGGCCCATCCCACAGCTATTACCCATCCCACAGCTATTACCCATCCCACACGTATCCCTGCCCATTCCACAGCTATTACCCATCCCACACGTATCCCTGCCCATCCCACAAGCATGCAAAGGCTTAACCATTTTCTAAAACTTTCCACCAACACTTTATTAAGTAAAATAAATGACCCAAGTGTGTGAAGCAAAGATAACCTTTATTTATAACAGTTAAGTAAAGTGTAGGACTTTATTTAAAAAGCAAAAGGAACCAAGAAAAGTGTCCCAAGCAAAGATGAAGTCAACAGCTAACAACTCAGTCTCTGGCAATATTCCCAGTCACTCTGAGGCATGTCCATGGTCTCAGGTGTAAAGGGTCCAGGGACTGTGGAGGTGGCAGTGGCTGGAGTGCTAGTCAGAGGCACCATTGGGGTGCCTGGCCCTGAGAGGACAACAGGAGGTGGTGTGTTCAGGAAACTTTCAGAAAGCTGGCTCAGCCCAGTGAGGTTGAGAGGCCCTTCATCCAGGACCTGGGATGTCAGGCACAGGACCTATGAAAGGTGTTCTGAGGCCGGGCTTGGCTGTGGGGTGGAGGAAGGAGTGTAGTGGGGATGTCTGGTGTGCAGCTGGGCAAGGTGAGGCTTCTGTGGTGTGCGAGGAAACACCTGTGGCGTCGGTGGCATCTGTGGCATCTGTGGCGTCTGTGACGTCGGTGGCATCGTTGGCATCTGTGGCATCTGTGGCATCGGTGGCATCAGTGGCATCAGTGGCATCAGTGGCATCAGTGGCATCAGTGGCATCAGTGGCATCTGTAGTGTTGGTGGCATCTGTGGCATCTGTGGCATTGGTGGCATCGGTGGCATCAGTGGTATCTGTGGCATCGGCGGCATCGGTGGCATCGGTGGCATCGGTGGCATCAGTGGCATCTATAGCATTGGTGGCATCTGTGGCATCTGTGGCATCGGTGGTGTCGGTGGCATCGGTGGCACCTGTGGTGTGCAAGTAACTTGTGCCTGGACTGGGAAGGGCTGCCTGTGCTGCTGGAACTCCTGATATCCATAGCCTTGGTAGGTGAGGGGTTGTTGAAAGCCTTGGAAGGGCTGTGACATCGCCTGGGGTGGAGGAGCAGACCTGGAGTGGGTGGGAGCAGATTCAGCTGGGCCTGGAGGGTGGTGCAGCAGCGCCGTGATCCTCTCCTTCATGACCTGGTACTGGGCCTCGGGCAGCTGAGGGAGGGCTTGCGGTTGGAGGATGGAATCTTGAAGTGTACCAGCTGAGAGAGGAGATCTGTGCTGTTCTTGATGGTGTCCCTGATCTCCAGCAGAACAGTGTGGCTCTGTCCCTCCGGTCTGCCTCTCTGCCTGCTTTCTGTGGAGGTGGAGCTGGGGTTGGGTGTGGGTTGGTCCCTGGTGGTCGCTGCTTCTTCTTGCTCCATGTATGTGAGAGAATCCTCCACGTCCTCCGGCATAGGGTGTGCAGCTGTCGGAGGGTCTCTGTCATGGGGCGCTCTGTGTACACCTGCCCGGACACGGTCACTGTCTCCTGGCCAGAAGAGGACTGGCTGTCTGTGGGCTGCCTGAGAATGAGGGTAGACAGAGGGGCTGCTCCTTGGTGGCGGATCTCACCCTCCAGGAAGCTGCACTTTGCCATGATGTAGCTCTCCCGGTCGGTGAGCTTGACCGGCCTGGCCAGACTTCTTCAGGTGCAGCTTCCCATACCAGGTGTGCATATGCTTCCACTAGGACATCAGCAGTGTAGCCCAGGCTCTGTGCCTTCTGTCTCCAAGCCACCTGCTTCCGCTTGGTCTCTCTATACAGCCTGTGGCCCTTCCTCCACATGTACTTGTTCTCCCTCAGCCACTCCTCCTCATGGCCCTCTGTGATGGAGTACTGCTTCCTCTCTCCCTTCTCCTTGCCTTGCCTCTTCCTCCCTCTGGCAGGGCCTTCAGCAGCAGGGCCTTCATCATCAGGGCTTTCTGGGCTTTGGGGCTGGTCCACCACAGCAGCAGCAGGAGAAGCAGCACCAGCAGCAGCACCAGCAGCAGCAGCAGGAGAAGCACCACCAGCAACAGCAGCAGGAGCAGCACCAGCAGCAGAAGAAGCACCAGCAGCAGCAGAGTTAGCGCCAGGGGGTGGGATGGTGGATCTATCCCTCTTGCCAGGGCTGGCAGAAGATTGCACAGGCTTCCTCTTCTTGCCCATGGTCTCTGATGAATATGTGTCTGGCAGCAGGTCTTTCCTCTGAATGCTGGCCTCGTGTGAGCTGCCTCCTTTTATATCTGTGGGGCTGACGCAATGCATCCTCCCCGCATGTGCAGTTAACACTACGCATCCGCTCTGCATCCGCTCTGCATCCACTCTGCATCCGCTACGTATCAGCTGCACATCCGCTCTTTCCGCTACACATCCGCTTTGCTATGCTCCCCTGGAATCCCTGCCGACGTGCCATCCACTTCCATCCACTTTCATCCACTAGGTTTCCGTTGAGCATCCGTTTTACATCCGCGCTACGTCCTCCCCCCCGTCTGTTCTTTTCCGTTCTGTTTATGCAAATTTTTGCCCCT